>JADOBS010302728.1:0-15105 GCA_015708375.1 Cydonia oblonga | reverse complement strand
TGCTGACACTTATTATTTTATGAGTTTGACTATTATATATTTATGTTATGCTTCCGCACTGTGCACTTGGCTACGTCACTTCCACGTGACGGCCAGCACGCCTTGACTTGGTCGGGGTGTGTCATTTTGCGCATGGATGCGAAAGCATGGCTACAATCTAATTGATTCTTGAATTGTCCCATTATTTGGACAGTTTGGGAATGCACAGTTATGGCGTGTAGTTTATGGTTCAAGGATTAGGTTTCGGTTGTGGGGATTTCGGTGTCATCTTTGTACACTCTTCGGGTGGCACATAGGTATTTCATATATATGTCGTCCATCTGAAGAAGTGTACAGAGATGCTACCGAAATTCCTCCACGTTGGAATCTAATATGATGTAGCCGTAAATTACATGACGTAACTTTGCATTCCCGAATGGGATAGGTTGTTTACTGGAGGCATAAGGTGACAATATCATGATGAAGTTGTTGTGATTGTTGTACTGTTATTGTGGTTGCAGGAATTATGGATAGAATGTGGATACAAAACTTGAACAGATGCGCGAACGAATACTTGGATGGAATCGAGGATTTTATTGACTTTGCATGTACACACAACCCAGGTGCAACTAGAATCCGGTGTCCTTGTAGGATGTGTAACAACACGTTAAGGGACACAATTGAAAATGTTCGATTTCATTTAGTAAGGAATGGAATGGTAGAGACCTATAGTACTTGGAACCATCATGGGAAACAATTAGACAATGCTTCGTCTTCAAACACCACAAGAGTGGGCAATGTTGAACCTAATATGGATCCTAATGAACAAGTCATGGATATTTTAAATGATGTTTTTCCATTTGCATCAACAAACACCAATCAAGAAGGGGAAGATGATGTGCCTACACCAATGGACAGTGCAGAATTCGAACAATATGAAAAATTATTAAAAAAAATGCCAAGTAAGAGTTATGCCCGGGATGCGAGGGCTTTTCGGTTCTCACGGCCATTGTGGAACTAATGCATGGAAAAATAAAGTATCGTATGTCGAACCAGTGTTTCAATTACTTTTTGGGGCTTTTCAAGAGAATGCTACCAAAGGACAATTGTTTGTCGAAAGACCATAGAAATGCGCAAAAGGTGTTGAATAGTCTCGGATTGGGTTATGAAAATATTCATGCTTGCAAAAACAATTGTATTTTATTCTATAAAGAGAATAAAGCATTGGATAAATGATGTGTATGCAATGAGTTGAGATTCAAAATGACATCTCATAATAGAACAACTAAGATCCCACAAAAAGTCATGCGTTATCTGCCTTTGAAATCTAGGTTAGATGGGAAGGCATGGAAAGAGTTTGATTGAACGTTCCTCAAGTTTGTTGTTGATTCTCGGAATGTTAGACTTTGACTTGCCACTAATGGATTCAATCCATTCGGGGTTCTAAACCAACACCACATCACTTGGCCGATTTTCATATTTCCATATAATTTTCCGCCTTGCAAATGCATGAAAAAATGTTACATTATGATGACTCTTTTGATAACTGAGGATCCTGGTAGGTCAATCGAGGTTTATTTAAGGCTGTTGGTTGATGAGCTAAAGGATTTATGGACAAACGGTGTGAGCACACACGATAAGTGTACTGGGAAGATGTTCACTTTGCGGGCATCAGTTATGCAGACTGTGAATGATTTTCATGCATATGCAATGGTTTATGGGTGGAGCACTAGGGGTTATATGGCATGCCCAGTATGCAAGGATGATGTAACATCTGGTTGGCACGCCTGAAAAGTTTGTTACCTTGGTCACCAGAGATGGTTGCCATGGGACCACAAGTGGCGGAAAAGGATAAAGAGTTCGATGGGAAAACAGAGCCTCGTCTCAGACCTAGAGAATGGTTCGATGATCAGATTTTGAAACAGCTTAATTGTTTGGATTTTGCTCCGTTTGGAAAAATAATGAGTAGGACCAGACCTTCTATATATATGAACTGGACGCACAAGTCTATGTTTTTTGAGCTCTCATATTGGTCGAAACTAAAATTGAGACATAACCTTGACATTATGCATGTTGAGAAAAATGTATTTAACACATTGGTGGGCACCATTCTAGATATCGAGGGCAAGACAAAGGACACGATCAAACCTAGTCTTGATTTGGAACGAATGGGAATACGAAGAGGTTTATGGATGAATAGGGACAGCGATAAGGCCAAAAGGGATCTTGCATTTTTTCTTCTTCATGAAACCGAATGACAAAAAAGAGTTTTTAAAGTTTTTATCATCTGTAAAGTTTCCCAATGGGTATGCTTCTAATATCGCGCATTGCATGAATGTTGGCAGGGGTAGATTTGCTGGACTAAAGAGCCATGACTGCTATGTGGTTATGCAACACCTACTTCCTATGGGTATTCGACACCTATTGCCAGAATATGTAGTCAAACCAATCATGTTATTGTCCAGATTTTTTCTCAACTAACATCAAGAACGTTGTGAAAGACAGACGTTAATCAGTTGCACCATGACATTGTCCAAGTCCTACACAAGTTTGAGATGATATTTCCTCCAACTTTCTTCACAAGTATGATCCACATGATGGTTCATTTGCCAGAAGAGACATTGCTTGCTGATCCTGTCAACTATCGTTGGATGTATCCAATAAAAAGGTATATAATCCTCATAAGTTGTTTATTCATCATTAATTGACGCTTACTAATTTGTATCATATCATTTTATTTTGGCAGGCTTCTTGGGGAGTTGAAAAAAAATGTACGCAATAGGGCAAAGCTTGAATGATCAATTATAGAGGCTTGGGTAGCATATGAGTCGCTTACATTTTGTGGAATGTATTTAAAAGATGTGGAGATGATTTTGAATCATCCTCAGCGTAATAATGACAGGGGTGTGAGAAAGGAGAAACTTTTTGTTTTTCCTAAAGCACACGACCCTTTGGAGATCCTGTACTTGGCGAGTCGTTTTCCAAAAATGACATGGAGGTCGCGCATTGGTTTGTACTGAACAATTGTGATGAGACAATGGAATCCCTAGATGAGCATGAAGAGATGATGAAGCAAGAACATCCATCACATTTGTATGCCAAAAAACACCGTGAATTGTTTCCACAGTGGTTTCTCAAATATGTAAGTTATAATTGTTTTGTATTTGACATATATATTGTAGTATTTAATTTTCTCAAACTAACGGGTGTATGTTTGTGTATAATGTTAGGTGAATCAATTAAAATCATCGAATTCCCCCACTTTCAGTGAAGAGTTATATAACCAGGAATTTGAACCAATTCGTGCTGAATTGTTCTCGGGTTGCCATGTTAACGACATCAATTTTTTTAAGGCTGCACGAGATGACAAGCTGTGTATGCAAAATAGCGGTGTCCATGTCCCAGGTAGATGCAAAAGTACAGACATAGATATCTATGGCAGACTAACAAGTATCGTGCAATTGCTTTACAAAGATCGATGCCAAGTGATCATGTTTAAGTGTCGATGGTTTGATACAAACCCAAATGGGCACGGAAGTGTTAAAATCGACCATGGCTTACTATCTGTGAACACTAACAGAACTTGATATGATGGCAACCTTACATTTTGGAAAACATGGAAAAACAAATTTTGTATCTAGATGACCTTAAAGCCGGGAGAGGTTGGAAAGTTGCTCAGAAGACAGATCAAAGGAACGTGTATGCTATACCAGAGCAAGACTCTACTGACAACGACGTCGACAACGTTGCTGACCAACGTTTGGAATCTTCAATGAAAAATGATGCTGAAACACATTGAGATACAAATCTTATCCAAGAACCATTTCAGATACAAGGAGTGGCTTCAATCGAAATACCGATTCTGTCAATTACAATTGATCTTGGTAATCTTCCTTGATACGATGCTGCAGTGGGCCTGAACGACGACGGTGACGTACCTATCGACGAGGAGGAATGGAAGACTAAAAATGATGATAGCGACGATAGTGAAAGTTATTATAGTTCGGATGATGAATAATGCAATTTATTTGTGACTTGCTTTGTAAAACATATTAAATGATATTTTTTGTAATTTGTTTATCTTATGTTATAAATAAATTGTTTTTATTTGAATAAATTAAATTTTTTAAAAAAAATTTGACCCAGGTAAATTAAATTTTCAGCTCATTGCACGATGAACATGAAGGTATTCGTCGCGCAAATGTTCTTTGCACAACGACTACCTTCCTTTTCGTCGCGCAAGGAGTTGAAAATTTGACTTTCTGGGCGGGTACCAAAATAATTTCGTGAAAATTTGAATTTTTTGCGCAACGAATACCTTTCTCTTTGTCACGCAAGAATCTTAGGATTTAATTAAAATGCCAAACTCTTTTTCCCCTCTATTCTTCCTCTATGTTTTTCTCGACGCTGCAAACTCTCTCTCACTCAACCTTTCTCTCCTCTCTCCCTCTGACAACCCTCTCTCTCACTCAATCTCTGTCACCCTCTCAGCCTCTCGTCCTCTCGCCCTCTCGCCCACTCACCATTAGATCCCCTCGCACTCTCTCTTCCTCCTCCAGCGGCCCTCTCTCTCACTCAATCTCTATCACACTCTCTCTCAGAGGTAATTTTTCAATTTACTTAACTCTAGTGTTATATTTGTAGTTAGGGTTCTAGGAAGTAGTAATTGTAGGGTTAGTTCTCAATTTCAAATTAGGGATGGGAATTTGTAATTTTAGGATTTAGTAAAGTTCGGAATTAGGGTTTTATAAAATTTTAGGAATTTGTAATTTGCTTGATCCTATTGTTACTACTTCGTAAGTTTCCGTAACTGCGTCATGCATATGCATTTAGATAGTACACGTTTATATTTAATGGGCTGGTTAATTTTGGGGTTGTTAATTAAGTATTGGGCTTGCATATTAATTAGAATTACATGATTTTAAGTCGGCATAGAATCCTAGTTGTGCTGCTTATCTTAGCAGTTGTTTATATGCTGATAAAACCGTGTGTTCGTATCCCATGAGTTTTTTCATCTAAGCTAGGATGATAAGTCGTCACCCTAATAACATGCATATCTAATTTGGTTGAAAACAGTTTTCCTAAGTCAGCGTATTTCTATTGATTTGTTGGAAGCCTATATATAGGCATTAGATATGATTTGTAGCAGTTTTATGATTTAAACAAAAAAAAAAAAAAATTGTTGCTGTATCACAACAAATATATGCATTGAATTTTTTTTTCTAATTATGCAGATGTCGCATCTTATTAGAAGTTGTAGGGCGGTGACAACTGCACCCCGTTCGATTCCTCCACCTCCTACTTCAGCTGTCACTGCTCCTGCAAAAAATGAACCCCAAGCTGGTTAATCCGGTTGATCCAGTTGATTTGGTTGGTTCCCGGGTCTCCTAGGCGCCGGCGTCATCAACCTTTTCAGTGGCGCTACTTGTTAGTGTCAAGCATGCTCACTGCCACCCTTGCACGCCCGTCACGACATCGGCATCCACTACTGATGCATCAAGGTCACAACCAAGTAAAGCTAAATAACTCCCTTTATTTCCTTGTGAATTTAGTTATTCATATATTAAGTTCAATCAAAATTGTTACATACTGCAATTGTGCGTTTGGTCCAAATTTGGCTTATTCAACTGTTGTGATTGTTGTTGGATATCATGTGTAATTCGTTACAATGTCTAGGGTTTGGGAAATGTTATAATTTTAGGGGAGGTTCTGCCAAAATTTTGGTATAATTTGTAGTGGTTGTTTGACTTTTTTATTTTAGTAAAGAAAAATACCCAGGGACCTTGTCGCCAGTTGAAGACGCCGAAGGTCATCCGGGTAACCAACGAACGTATCACAATCAGATACGACGACCGGCATCGGGCTATACCAACGACAGAGCAGCATAGCGCATTGGCCAACGACATTTGTCATGTCGTTCGGACCTATTGCCCTATGCAATGGAAGTCTTGGAAAGCGATGTCTGACGAGGTGAAGACAAAGGTGCGTGATTATTTGTTAGTAAGTATTCTGACTTTTTATTCCTTTTCCTTTAAAGTTTATATATTTATATATTTATATTAATTAAAGTATTTAATTAATTTGTTACATTGCAGGGGAACTACAATTTCAACGACATCAACGACAATATATTGGCATACGTCAGCAGGCTCTTCACTGAACAGTACAAGCAGTGGAAGAGCGACCTGCACAAATATTTTGAGACTTTTGATGATCCACATGTTGCTCTTGAGGAGGGTTGCCCAAAGGAGTTTGAGGACCGAGAAGAAAATTGGGTGTGGCTCTGCAGTCATTTTCAGGAGCCCGGCTATCTGGTACGTTTTTTATATTAAGTCTATTATGCGTTTCTTACTAATGTTTATTGATTTTTTTTTATATTTCATTTAAATTACAACTAATACATTTATTTTGTGTATAACAGAAAACGGCAAAAGCCAACAAAATCAATCGGGATAAGAATACTATTCTCCACCATTTAGGTTCGAGGCCCTTCTCAAATAGGATGGAGGCGCAGCGGCAGGTAATAATAAAGCTTTTCATATTCAATTTTTAATACGTCAGTAATATATTTTTTTTCGTACTAACATTTTTCGACCAGGGGGGTTCAAAATTCCCGGAGATCGATGTCTTTGCAGACGCTTATGTTCGACCCGGGGATGAGCTGGCCGAGTTCTTTCATGTAAGTATTCTTCAATTGTAATTACTATCTTACGCATTCCAAGTATCATCGTTATTATTTCAATGTTATTATTAATATTTCATGTTATATTACACAGACGATGATGATGGAGAAGAGGTAGTCGGTTCTTCAAGAGTCCGTCTCCCAACTTCCTTCCAACACTCTGATCGAGTTCGTGGATCCCCCCGAGGATGTGGGGTTTCAAATCCTTACAAACACCTTATATTAGACTCTCAGTCGAAGGCCGGGGACGTATTGTAGGGGGATAAGGAATGCCCGATGGCGAAAACCTAGAGCCTCTTCATTCTCGCAATCGAAGGGCGAGGTGACATCTTTGATAGAAGAGGTAGTTGGCCTTAGGATTGAGCTTGCCTTGTATAAGAGGCAGATGTCACTGATCGTAAAGGCCCTCAGTAAGTCTGACATTCGTCTCCTGGATATTCGTACCCCGTCGACGTTCGAGCCCCTTTAATCTCTGAGCCCGTCCTCATCCCCGAGGCCTTCTTGCCCTAAGATTTCCAGCGGCCTTCAAACGACGATCCCGTAGATTATTCCACCACCTTTTCTTAGTTTTTTACTCCCTTACTTTTTAAACTTTTTCTTGTACGTACATTTTCTTTTTATTTTAAATAAATTATTTTTCTCTTCATTACATTTTTTTATTGCAATTTAATTTTATTATTTTATTACAAAATTAAAACCCAAACAAAAAAATAAATTTAAAAAATATTTTATTTTATTTTTTGCGCGACGAATACCTTCGTCTTGCATATTTTTTTACGACTAATTTGTTTTCGTCTTGCAAGAATAACATGTCGTCACGCAAAGTTCTTAGAGACGAAGATTAGTCGTCCCATGTATGTATGCTGACAACTACTACTCGTATCCTAGCATTTTGTGCGACGAAGTTCTTCGTTCCTAAAAATTTGATGCGACGAATACAAAACCATCACGCCTTCTTCTCGCCCAATGTGTTCATTCGTCACAAAAAAGTCTTTCTTCATGATCATTGTGCGACAGATTCTTCGTGATGAAATTTTCATCGCTTTGACATTTGTGCGATGGGGATAAGCTTTGCGTGACCAATTTGTGTCCGTCGCGCTAAATGTTAAATGTAGTAGTGCTAGCTGCTTACTTTTCAAATTTGTTCATAGAGTACATTTTTTAACTAAAAATAATTGTAACACACTTCAATTTTTTTCTGATACAACACAATTTTATTTACTTAAGGATTTAATAAGATTGAAATAGTATTACCTTACATTACTGGCTCCTAAATGCCAAGAAATACATGGATCTGACAGCAAGAGGAGGATCCGATCATATTCATTCTCATTTCCATCGGTTAAATGAGATTTAATCGGTTAAAATAGTTTGGACACATAAATCGAAAATTTGTAGATGATTCAGGTAGAAGATGCGACTATGAGACGGAGATTCAGAGCAAAAGAAATAGAGAAAGACCTATGAAGACTTTCAAAGAGATTATAACAAAAGATACGGAGTATTTGAAGCTAACGAAAGACTTGATGCATATGAGCACAGTAGTCCTAGAATTCATACAACCAATCCCACTTAGTAAAGTAAAGCTTGATTGTTGTTGTAGTTGTAGACCACATTCAATTTTGCTGAGCGTTATCAGATAGAGATGGATATACTTACGTACCACCTAGTAAGGCGATAAAAGCATTCAAGAAATTTATAATGTAATGACTGTCTTATGGGACGAGCCATTATTGGCATAACCTGAAGAACTTAGCTCTATTAATTGCTAAGTATTGTACGTATAGAGAAAGAGACTTGTGCAGTTTTTTATGGCTTTTCGGGATAATTTTGATCGCTTCGTAGTTTTATTCTGCATCGCATTCCACTTTCTTCTGTTGGTTTTGTGCTTCATGAGTTACAAGCTAAAGAAGTTCATTTGCAGTCACATGCTGGAACTACGCTCCATTCATGGATGGATCAAAAACATGGATTTCAAGCGTGACCAACTTCTAAAACTGCTATTGTTTCTTCTGCTTGATCCGTAGAAGAATAGAGCCTAGTTTCAAGCAATTAATTGCAAATTAACTTTTTCGGCTTGTAACTCATGAAACACATAACCAATAAAAGGATTGCTGGAAAGAAAAAAAAAAGTAAAGAAGGGCAAAGTGAAAGTACAATGGTGAAGAAAGGATTCTCTTATACATTTTTGGTTCGAAAAGAAGTTTTGTTACTAGGCTTAGAAGAAAACTTAGGAAACACATTCAATTGACTGAAAATACCTGAACCGTAAAAAAAAATGAGTTTATGCACTTATAAGTTGCCTTTTAGGATCAATCATGAACAGCCAAGTCCTCTGCCAACCAAACTACGAATTCTCATTTCTTTGACCCATAGGAACCTCTTTATGTGATATTGCACTAGAAAAATAAAATATCTCTGATAGGATGGGTAGCAGTCATAGGAGAGAGAATGTGGGTAGCAAAAATGCGCTCCTATCTTTTAGGCCTTCCTCAAAGATTATGTCTACAAAAAATTACTCAAATTCAAAATTATATGATCGTTGAATTAAATGATTGTCATTTTAGTGTTTCTTTCGAAAACCATATTATTTCATTTTCTTCACTAAAGATGAATTTCTTAATAATTTTGGATTTGTGTAACTTTTTGCAGGGATAATCTATGAATAATGAATTGAAATATATACGGTTTAAATTCTTAAAAATAATTACATAATGGGCCCTACAAAATATGACATATATATACACACACATATATATATGTATAATTGTGTGTGTGTATTTATATATACACACATATATATATATATGTATGTATAATTGTGTGTGTGTGTGTGTGTGTGTGTTGGGGAATTTACATTTTGGTCTTGTGTTTTTGATCTTTTGAACATGTGTGTATTCCTACTTTCATTTTCATCAATTTAGAGCATAACTTTTCAAAATTCGTCAATCAGGTGCAGTCATTAGTTCGCCGGTCAATAAGGAGATAATTCTTAACGTGGTACACGCCGGAGGATTTTTTTAGCGTGCCGGGAGCAAGGTCCGATACATCAAGTATAATTATGCAATTAGTTGAATTTTTTTTTTTCAAATGTCCAACTAATTGTATTATCACTTGATATATCGAATCATATTCTCAGCACATTGAAAAAATCTCTCTACACGCACGGCTCACCTCCTTATTTTATCTTTTTCCCTTTGATCTCCCACCCAAACTCATTTGCCACACGGCACAGAGCCCATTTTATGACGAGTTTGGACGGGCGAAATAACAAGGTCATGGAATTTTGACTCTCACAAGTACATCAGTTCCTAAGTAAAATTTTAAACAAAAAATTTGAGTCTCCAGTTTTGTGTGTAGAAAGTAGAAACTGAAGAAAGATATGCAAATTAACCAGAACTATAAGAGATTCAGAAATCACCTGTGTGTGGGTGGGTGTGTGTGTGTGTGTGGGGGGGGTAGAGAGAGAGAGAGAGAGAGATGTGCTCATCTCTTTCAGTGCTTGATAGAGATGAGGCAAAATCTTATTCTCAAATCACTCGCATAACAGCAGCATGCATTGTCTTCTTTCGCATGTTTTTGGCAACTACAGAAATTACAATTTCAAGTTTTATCCATGAAAATAACTCACCAGTACGAAAGCCATCTCGTCATTGCGAAAGTATGACCCCGAAAAACAATAACAAGATTTGATACAAAATCAACAGCACAGGCAGGTCAAGACATACGAAGGCTATATACAGGCCTTAACCTCCACCCAGTATGACTGCTATAAACTCCGCTTCTCAGCTTCCGAGTCTCTGACTAATATCAGCTTCATACAACTACAACTTGGATCCTCTGTGAACCTTATTTTGCGGTAGCTAGCTGGGCAAATCTTCACCTGTTAAAAATAAAACAAATTAACCCCAACTGATAAATTTGTGAATAAGACACGCAATAAGAAAACATTGTATACCAGGCAGCTGAGCAAAGAGTTCTGGTTCGAGCACTTTAGCTAATAAAGGGTTTACAATACTACGAGTAAAGATATATCAGGAACCTCATCAAACTCATTGTTGTGTGCGTCCTTTTCCTGTAGTCTGTTTCCTCTTCTTCGGCTGCTTGTTCTGATCTACTTGTACGAAGCCGTGCCTCTGCTTCCCAACTTTTAAGTCTTTCCCGCTAATCATGTACTCATTGCCATCTTCTGGCAAGCTAAACTCAGCTGGGTTTTTGTTTATAGTGCAGATTAAAGAATTGGGACTGCTCCTTGGAGGCCTCATGGCCCCATTAGCATTATGAGCATCCAACTTCTGCAGCATTGGATATTCAGTGTTGTGGTGGTGCTGGGGAAACATTGTAGAATCAGCCAGCGTAGCGAGTCCTTTGTGCATAACAGGGATAGTTCCGTGATTTTTTCCCAAAACACCACCTTTAAATGCAGAATTCTGGGATCCAGAGCCTCTATTCTCTAGAGCAGCCTTTTTTAATCCTTTAGGATAGGAAGAGGTAGATGTACCACCAGGATTCATAGGAAAAAGGTCAAGAGACTTCTCAGAAATGTGATTTTTGCCACAACAACTGGATGATGGATGCTTCATAGTATCAGTAACCTTATAACCACCAGCATCCACCGCAGAATACTCCTTAGAGTAAAAATCAATGGGTCTTTTGGGAAATTTCGGGTTTCCAGCAATGCTGAAGGGCGGACTTGACCGCATACCTGCATCCATGAGGCTGAGCAAATGCATTGCTGGTATGGTTTCATTGGAATATAGATCAAAAGAACCCGCTGAACTCTTAGGAGGCTCAGTCCCGTTACGTTTGCCAGTGAATGAATACTCTGCATTTGTTCTGCTGAAAGGTTCAGAACCAACACTGTGCTTTTCTGGGTTGGTAGCATTTAAATTAAATAATTTCAGGCCATAATCCCCATGGAAATTTCCCTTATGCAGCGAGCCTGGAGGGTGTGAAAGCATATCGACATTAGAAGGCTGAGCTGCACACTTTTGAGGATTGTAATGCGTTAAGGGAGTTTGAGCTGGCATTGCAGGTGACCATAAGCGAGCTGCTTCTTCCTTTGATTGTGGAACAGACGGACGCAAGCTAGAATTTGACAACCCATGGCTCATCATATCTCCATTCCATTTGCAATTTTGAGCACAACTACAGCTGCTGTAACCAGCAGCAGGAAATTGCTCTCGAGTACTCATCTTCTTTTTAGGCTGACTGAATGCATTAAACCCTGTAGGGCAATGCATTTGATCAAGACGAAATGTGTCTTTTTCGGGGATATAAGTAGAAAAGTCAACTAACTTCTGTTTGGAAGGTCCCGCATTTTTTCTTGCTGTTGCACCATCTTTTGCCTTTCTTGCCTGAGGTTTTCGTTTCTGACCAGTTTCCTCTAATATTTTTGAGTTTCCAAAGCCATAACTATGATCCATCACCTGAACATTCCTTGAATTAATGCCTGCTTCCAAAACTTTCTGATTTCTCTCATAATGATTTTTTGCCATGAATTCAACAATTTCCATCGGAATGTCATCTGCAGCTCCCTTATGAGATGTCTTTTCAGCTCTATGGTTGCTATCTTTCCTACTAACAGGCACAGCTGAATTTTTCGGAACCTCAATGATTTTCTCCTTGTTTCTTGCATGAGAAATATCCTGAAAAGGAAAATGAATCATCATAGAAAGAAATTGCAAAACAAAACTAGAACTAGAGAAGATAATTATGCATATTAGTGTTTACAAATTTACTACAGATAAGAGAAATGTGCAATATGATTCTAAGGGCTAGCTAATAAGCACATTATCAACATAGGCAACGGAAATACAAGGATAATGGACTGGCTTCTTTATTTCCTTGAACTTGAGCAATGCTGCTAATTTTAGCATATCAGCATAGGCAACGGAAATAGGAAAACAAATTATTTAGACATAACACCAATCAGCAGTGTTCAAAGAAAAAAAAAACTTACTAGTTTCCACTACTTAACTGTGTCAGTAATAATTTGAGACAGATGAGTGATTTATGATATCACAACAATTTTATAACCGCACAGTTGCATATAATAAGCCTTAGAAACAGAAGAAACATGCATTTTCTGTGGACATATATCATGCAGCCATCAAGATGAAGACATTCATCCAGGGAATAGTAAAAAGAGAGTAAAGCTCTTACCATTTGCTGCAACAAACTCCCTTCAACCTGGGAGCGATAGTTTTGCTTCTCATTCGGGATAGGCATGCTGTAGGTGAAAAATTTACTACTGCGATCATCATGTCCTATTTTCCCAGAAAATGCATTTGAAACAGGTTTAGGAAGTCTGTTCAGATTTGCGTTGGCTTCCGCATTTTTCCTAATAAACTCATCTAGTTTGCCGGTGCCATCTTTCCGAGTTGACCAGGAAGGAAATCCATCTTCAGATTGAGGAATAGATTTCCTGTCATCTCTTTGAGCAGACAAATAGCTGTTTAGAGAAAGATCCAACCCTTTTTCAGCGGGTGAGTCCTCTGCCCGATGAAATGGATGCCCAGTTTGCATGAATTCTGCATCTTTCCTTGTATTTGGGCCTTTTGTGAGCCAAGGAAATAGAGAAGCCAGTCCATTATCAACTTCTGGCATCTTGTCTTTCCGCTTACAGGAACCAGACTTTCTACCTGCTTTTGGGGCAGGCAAAGCAATTTGATCTATCTCTCTAACTGTGGACGCATCATACGCAGGAATAGAAGAAGTAATTGTAGTAGCATTACCTTTACTTGAACTTCCAACTTTGTCTAGCGCTTCTATTGGCACAATATCTTTGGGTGGGACTAAGGATGAACATACACCAATATCATTGGATTTCATAATTTTCATCTTACCAACAGCCGGGATTCGTTCAATTTCAAGTCTATTCCAGTTGCTCCTCATATCTGCCTGCAAAGATATTCTGGCAACTGCATCTTCTTTTAATTCAGAATCCTCAATGCGTCTGGTGGTTTCTTCATCTCGCTTGGAAGTCTTAACTTTTCTATTCAAACTTTTTGGAAGGCTCGTCCCTTGGCTTCTCTGTTCCTCTTCCTCAGGCAATTTCCTTTTGTTATTCTCACCAAGATCCACTCTAGCACTTTCTTGGACAGACACCTGGCCTTGGGAAACAGTTCCTGCCCCAGATGTATTACTAATTCTGTTGGATGGAGAATCTTCTGTCCTGAAGCAATCAGGCTTTGCATCACCCAACTCACTCAGCAGACGCAGACGCACCTTCCTACCTTTCTTACGATTCAAACTACTTGACTTATCAAGATTTTCAGAAGATGCATAATCACACTCATGCAGAGGATGATTAATGTTGGTCTGGCCCTTGGTAGCATCACCTGCCCTGTCAACAGTTCCCACCATCTTACATGTCCCAGAGGCATTCATTGACTCCTTGTGATTTTCTTCTGCAGAAGGTCGGCGCTCAGCTTCACTAGTCTGGGTGAGGTTCTTATTCCAGAATAATTTGTTGTTCAAGAAATGGAGCTTAATGTTGGTATCATCACAACTTTCACATCCTGATTTCCAGACTTCAACAGATCCATTGCCCTCCAAATTTACTGCTTCTGCTTCAGAAATCAAAGACATTATGATTGTGAGATACCATATGGAGTAAGTTGTAATGTAATTTTGTTGTTTTTTCTTTGCAAAGCAAATTTACCTGTGGAAATTACAGGTAAACTTTTTCAATCACAGATTCTTATTTTATAATTTTTAACAAAGGGAAAGAAAACCTGTGTTACCTTTATGTCTCTCCTGCTTCCTTTTTGGGTCAACTTCTGCCTCAACAGAATTGAGTTTCGGCATTTCATGACTCGCATAATCATCTAAGACATTCTTATTCACTGGATGAAGCACAAAAAGTAAATTAATCAAAAGACTATAACATAGCCAACAGTCTATTTAGTTGAATTGAGCTTGACTTTAAGTATACCTGTGATGGCAGTGGGTGCAACTTCATCCCTCCCTTCTTTCTTATCAAAAGGAGATGACGAAGGATGTTGCTCATTGCCAATTCCATCAACGGAAACATGAGCTTCAACTCTTTTTCCATCAACAGTTTTTGAAATTGAACCTTGCTCAGAATCTAACAGAAGCAGTGGAGCATCACTGTGGTGTGGGACCTGAACACACTTGTTATTGGAATCAGATCCAATACGAATGTCTGTACCATGATCTCTTGCAATACTCTCAGAACCAGTTTCCAGCACGCAATTCTGGCAAGACCACCTTCTGAATTTTGGAGGATCCAAAGGAGGAAGCAAGGATGTTGGCTCCTGATCAAACTTGTCCAACTCACCATCCAGAGGAAATGGACAACAAAGCTTCCAATTCTTTTTGCGAACTTCAGCTACATAACCACTACATCCAAAACATAAAACAGAAGTTTCAATAAAAAAAAATTTAAAAAAAAAAAAAAAAAAAAAAAAAGAAACATG
>JADOBS010302727.1:0-15101 GCA_015708375.1 Cydonia oblonga | reverse complement strand
TTTTTGGGTTGCAAAAATGACTAGGTAGAAGCAAGCACAGAAGAAAAGGAAGAGAATTTTGGGTTTTTGTTCATATATTATCTCTCTCTCTCTCTCTCTCTCTCTCCAATCTTGTGGTGTTTGTGACAACTTGCAATGCTGCAAAAGAAGAAGAGGGTTCAGATGCAGAGGTGCTGAGATCTTGTTGTTTTACAAGTTTCGATTTTTTTGTGATAAAGTTTCATATTTGTCTGAATTTTGGAGCTGAATTTTGGAGATGGTGATCAATTGTACTGGTGAGCCTTCTGTTTTACCAGGTCAGACCTTGTTCTTCATTTTTTTCAATTTTTTTTGTGAATTTTACCATTTATTTGGGTTTGTAATTTGTTGTTTAATTTCCTCTAATCTGTCTGAATTTTGAAACTTTGAGTTCATTTTTATGAATATTCTTAAAAATTTCAAGGGTTAAACTCCAACTGCTTTCATGTTCTTCCTGATCTTTTGCTCTTAGACTTTCACTATTTTTCAAGGGGTTAAACTTCAATTTTGATGCATTTTAGGTCGCTGAAGAACTTAGGAAAACCAAATTATTAAATTTTGATTATGTTTTCCTATCTTTTTCTCTGCAACCAAATGGGGCAAATTGTGTTTGGTTGTTGGTAGGTAAGCAAACATTTTCACTCTCTTACTATTTTCCCCATTTCCTTCCTCTCCCTGAGGTTGTAAGGATTAAAAAATATCTTAAGATCTTAAATTTTTTAGAGTCTAATGAGTAAATTTTCATGCTTTGTGTAATTTGATCTCGGTTTTTCTTTGAATTTCTAAATGCCGTTCCCAATTTTGTTTTCGAAATTTATGGTTGTATAATAAATAATCTGAAGTGGATCATCTTAGTTTTTTAATTGTTGCTGTTGTTGTTAATTTTCAGGTAACGAGTCATGTAACATAGACAAATTCGGCAATTGAGAAAGCTCGAAAGTTTACTACATTTTTTCGGTTTTGTTTGGTAATAACTTCTGGTTTTGGAGTGCTGCACGATGCCATTTGAAATAATGGATCAAAGGGGTGTATCTGTCTCTTCCCACTTCTTTGATGAAATCCCTTTTCCTGCTGAGGTAATTCTTTGTCTTGTTACCATGAAAGTTGTTCCATTTTTAGTATTTTGTGAAGTTTTCGCAACATTTCGTTGAACATATTACACTGGCAATTATTAGGCATCTTACCCTGCTTAACTCTGTCATAAATTATTTGCCCCATTTTTAGCACATCATACCTTTTTGCCATTGTTCTTAATATATATCGCTTTGCCAACTTTGATTCGCCAGAGACAAGTCGGATTTCAGAAGCTGAAAACCATGTCCGATTACCAAGGTAAGCATCCTGTTAGGAAACTTGCCTGAGGAAGTCTATTAGCTAATTTGTCGTGTCTGGTTATCTTCTGTTTTCGGTGGTTCTCTGGGTTAGTTATACCACATTACCTTTTGAAATAATTTTCCATCCAAACAGATTCCCCTAACTTATTAACAACTGCCGTGACATGTGGTGTGGTGTTAAGTTCACCAGTCTTTCTCACTCAATGCTTAGGTTTGAATCGCCACATGTGTCTACATAGTTTGATCATGCCTCGTAAAGAGGGGAATGAGCATAAATAGTAGTTGTGATAAAACAATCCGAAGATTTAGTAGTATTTGTCTTCACTTGAGTCAAAGGGATGACAACTGGCCCTCCGAAGTCCCAACTTCACAACAGAAGTTCTTATTGCTCTATAAAGTAATCGTTTAATGCTCTAAACTTGGAAGTCTATTGATTGAAAGAAAATAAATGTGCCATGGATCACGAGTTGGTTCTGTTATGGTTACCTTTTCTGCTAGAAGTTTTGAATGCCAGAGCATGTTTGGTATACTTTTTGTATCCAATTTGTTTTAAAAAATGATGAAACAGCAAAATTACTTTTAATATTCATTAGTTTCAGAAACAAAAAATTGGATTCAAGAAGGATAGAAAACAACCCCTAATGTTTTTTATGGAAATTTGAAATTGTATTTTTGTTGATTTCAGACTATACCCTTGACCCATGCTCATACTCTAAATTTGAAATTTGAATTGATACATTCTGCGGTAAGAAACCATAACTTTTACTAATCTCCTGTGTAAATATTGTCCTTCAGCGGGAGTCGGTGGAATGGTACCGACACCTGGTAGCATGCTGGGATCTTCAATGCCATCAAAAATGTATTTACCAAACGGGGCACAGTCGGTGGATCACTTGGATCTGCCACAATCCAATCTGGCTGGGGAGCAAACAGAAAGGCTAAGCATCGGTGGAGGGGTTCCCAGCATCTCCAAGGCCTCGTGGAAACCTATGGATCATCAACCAAAATTGTGGTCAGACTTGTCCTCAAAGCCAACACCTTATAGCTCAGTTGGTGGCAAAACTGTTATTAATGGCGCCCATCATGAAAGTAGCCTGTTCTCAAGCTCTTTGTCTGAAATTTTTAGCAGAAAGTGTAAGTTTTCCTTTTAAAGTCTATTAAATATTTTTCTATTTGTTGCATGCGGTTAATGTTACTTTCTCAAGCTCTTATGTTTACCATACTCTTTAGTTTCGTCAGTAGATATATTAGTCTGCAGTTCTACTTCTATCATCCATTACAAGCATGCAAAAGAAGATGCAAAAGAAGGTGCAAAATTTGATTTTCGCACAAGAAGATTTCAATGCTATGTCTGACAAGTTTCGATCCCAAATATTATCTTGCATAAAGTTTATGCATTTCAGTTATCTGGGTCCAAAATCTTTCTTAAACTTAATGTCTATGCATAACACACGTTTTAATTTGTTCTCTACTTCTATGTATGTTCTAATGTTTAGTCGCACATTTGCATTTGTTGGGATACGTCTTGATTGAGTTGACGTAAGCTGACTATTTTCACATGCAGTGCGATTATTGAGGAGTGATTTTGTATCTCATCAATCTACTAACAACGGTGCTTACCAACACGAGGAAGAGCCCTTTGAATCTCTTGAAGAAATTGAGGCACAGACAATTGGAAATCTCCTTCCAGATGAAAATGACTTGTTTTCTGGCATGACAGATGAGCCAGGTTATAAGGCTCATGTTAATATTGGTGATGGATTTGAAGATTTTGATCTCTTTAGCAGTGGCGGTGGAATGGAATTGGAAGGCGATGATCAAGGGGTTTATAATAGCTCAATTGCGGGTGAACACCCTTTTGGAGAACACCCTTCCCGAACACTTTTTGTCCGCAATATTAATAGCAACATTGAAGATTTGGAATTGAAGGCTCTTTTTGAGGTGCTTATACCTCCTTTTCAAGTTTTTAATTTTTCTATCATATATTTTATTTTAGTTTTTTAGTTTGACAGTCCATGCAAGCCAGCTAAAATGACAATTTTACTCTGTTCTGCTAGCAATATGGAGACATCCGGGCACTTTACACAGCCTGCAAGCATCGTGGGTTTGTTATGATTTCTTATTATGATATAAGGGCTGCCCAAAATGCGCTAAGAGCACTTCAAAGTAAGCCACTGAGGCGTAGGAAGCTTGACATACATTATTCGATACCCAAGGTATGATGATCACTTGCTATTCACTTTTGTTGTATACGCTAGATTCGCGACCTTGCTCTTCCCATCTTGTTTATACTTTCTCCTGTTGCTTTGTTCCAATCATGCTAATATACTTGCCAATATGTCAGGACAATCCTTCTGATAAAGATATTAACCAAGGAACGCTAGTGTTATTCAACCTGGATTCTTCTGTTTCTAATGATGAGCTTTCTAAAATTTTTGGATCTTATGGAGAAATTAAAGAAGTAAGTCAAAGGATTTTCCCCGCTAATATCTTGATTTGCTTCTAAGAGGAAGAAAGAACTTAGTATCTTTATGTGGTTATTATTTTTGTTTCCAGATCCGTGAGACTCCACACAAGCCACATAACAAGTTCATAGAGTTTTATGATGTTAGAGCTGCAGAAGCTGCTCTCCATGCGTTGAATAGGAGTGAGATTGGAGGGAAGCAGATCAAGCTTGAAACTAGCCGTCCAGGGGGCGCAAGGAGGGGGTATTGATAATTTATTCTTACTATTGATTACCAATATATCTGATTCTCAATTAAGTTTGAAATTCTTAATTTTCTCCTTTGTAAGATAGAACACTCCTTTTGCAGTTTGGCTCAAGTTTCCGAGCAGGAGCAAGATGAGTTCAAATTTTGTAATAGCTTGTCTGACAGTTTATCAACAGGCACCAAGTGTATGAATCTGTTTGTTAAGAATGGTTGGTTCGATTGTGTTTATCTTGTTATAAAATGTATACCTTTCTTTTAATACAGCAACACTTCATCCTGGAGTGGTCGCATCAAGCTGCATGGTTAATGGATTTAGCCTGGGCTTACACTCTGCACTCCGTTCACCTGTGAGCACATTTATTGAAAACGCTTTATCTCATCAGAGTTCAAGTGTTCCAGATGCCTTGCCCGCTCCAGTGACAGGGGCATCTATAGGGAAAAAATATAACCTCCGTGACCCCGAGCAGTCTCTGGATGACATGAATTTTGGTAATCAGAGTGTTCCCGGCATACATCCTCATTCACTTCCTGAGTATAATGACAGTTTAGCCCATGGTATTCCATGCAACACTGCTGGTGCTATCGGAAGCATGAATGGCAATCTGGGACTTAGAATGAGAGAAGGAACAGACAGAAGGTCCACTGTCAGTGCAAATGGTCACCTAGTGGAACTGAACGGAGGAGGTACTGTTTAAACGAATTATTACTTGTAAACGTAGTAAGTATTCTGGTGATATTGTTGTTTACAATTTCTCTTCTTTCTTACACAGCTTTTGGATCTCCTGGAAATGGGAGCCGCCCGGTTCATGCTCATCCCTATGTTTTGAATAACTCAAACTCGTACCAGCAGCATCCTTCAAGTCCCATGATGTGGCAGAATTCACCATCATTTATCAGTGGTCCTACTGCGCATCACTTTCCCCAAATGCCAGGATTCCACAGGACACCACCTCATATGCTGAGCGGTACTTCGCCTGTGCACCACCATGTAGGATCAGCTCCGGCTGTTAACCCTTCCCTTTGGGAAAGGCATGCCTTTTCAGGGGAGTCTCCTGACACTTCTAGCCTTCACTTGGGTTCTCTTGGCTTTGCACGTTTTTCCGGTAGTCCCCAGATGCATCCTGTGGATGTTTCTTCACACAACCTCTTCTCTCTTACTGGTGGAAATTTCTTGGACATGACTACCAGTACCCGGCAGCGCTCTTCACAGGAGATGAGCCACATGTTTCCCGGTAGGAATTCGATGAATTCAATGCCTACCTCTTTTGATTCTCAAAACGAACGTGGTGTTAGAAGCCTGTCTCACCGAAGAAATGAAGCAAACTCTAACAATGCTGATAAGAGACAATATGAGCTTGATATTGAACGAATACTCCATGGGGAAGACAGACGCACCACATTGATGATAAAGAACATTCCCAACAAGTACGTGTATTGTCCCCCAACTTTTCTGATTTATTGCATCGTTTATCTTCACTTTATACTCATGGGCTACAGTATGATAAGATTATTGAAAGCTGCAATATTTGTATAAATTGCTATCCAGTTGTATGTAGTGATTTTCGCACTTTGCTAAACTAGTTAACGGTTGTTACAGGTACACTTCAAAGATGCTTCTTGCTGCAATTGATGAGCAGTGTCGAGGAATTTATGACTTTCTTTATTTGCCAATCGACTTCAAGGCAAGGAAACCGTTTAGATTATCATCTTATCGGGTTAAAAGCTTATTGTTGTCTAATTCAATGTTTGCATGTTTATCTTTCACAGAACAAATGCAATGTGGGATACGCATTCATCAACATGATCGATCCTCATCAGATTGTTCCATTCTATAAGGTTTGACTGACTGAGATGTATTAATTTTCCGAAATTGAAAAAAATTTATCTGCTCAGAGGAACAAATCCTTTTATATTCATGACATTTTCGTGTGTATATGTTGCAGGCATTCAATGGAAAAAAATGGGAGAAGTTCAACAGTGAAAAGGTGGCATCACTTGCATATGCTCGTATTCAGGGAAAAGCTGCTCTTATTGCCCATTTTCAGAACTCAAGCTTAATGAACGAGGACAAACGCTGCCGTCCCATCCTCTTCCACACGGAGGGTCCAAATGCTGGTGATCCGGTAAGATATACACAGTTCCCCCTTCCTTTTGTATAGTCCTTCGCGAATCTATGAGGCTGTCGTTTTTCCAACTTAAGTAAGATGAAGATCATCGTAAATAGGGTTTTCGGTTGAGAGAATCTTACATCAGGTTGATTATGTCACCATTACCAAGACTGACCGTTTTACGTTTTGTCTCTCTCAATAGGAACCCTTTCCCATGGGGACCAACATCCGATCAAGACCAGGAAAACCTCGAACAGCTGGCTACGATGATAACCATCATCACAGGAGTCCTTCGGCAACTGCAAACGGAGAGGAAAAATCCAAGGAATCCGAGCGAGACTTGTTCTACCCAGATTTCTAACCACTCAACCTAATACCGGCCTACAACAAGCATAACCACTCCAATTCATTACATCAGGGGTGGTCTATTGACCTCAGTTTTGACTATAGATGAGTGCTTCTACTAGGTTTCGGTCACCTAAAACCGAGAGGGTTACTTCACAACAGTTTGGTATTTTCTCTGATGTTTCATAAGTAAGCCAACTTATGGACACAGAGAATGTCTTGACAACCTTAAAATTTTGGGGTCTTGTTTGTTGAACAGTGTCTCAGTGTATAGGCAGGCACTCACAGAACCTTGTGCTTGTTTTTTTCACCTTGTTTTTACTTTTATCTTTACCCATGTGGGCCCTTTTTTATGGTTGGCCAATGGTGGAGACCCACATTTACTTTTGAGTATTCCAGTTGCTGAAATTTTTGAAATTCTAGTCATGCTTTGATGCTATCTCTATCTGAATGTGGTCTCTTGCAATCTTTTTGTTGAATGTTCTCTTGTATCTTTATAGTTCCTTTTGGTACCCAAGAGGGATAAAATTCCCTTGGATCATTCACCATAAGTGATTTCCGAACATTTTTTTTTTGCACTTTCATGTTAGAATAAATCAAATGAGATTCTACGTAACAACTAAATAAGAGTGTGAAGAAGGAAAAATAGGTGCGTCATTGATCGTTTGGAAGTTGTTATTTGCACTTTTTTTTGGTGAAGAAGACTTTAAATAAATCATCACGCAGTTTTAAAGTTCAATTTCTCTGAGTGCATATTAAGTTTTGGAAGTTGTAATATTGCACTATGGCTTATGCAAAAATACCAATCAAATTAAAGGTCCAAGATATTATGTCTAGTATGTTATTGGCACTTCGAAAAGTCATCATTTAATCCTTAACATTTGATAGAATATAAGTCGTTTTCTTTTTTGTCTACCCAAAATAGAATCATCAACCATGTTAAGTCATTAACAATTAAATAAAAAAAGTTTTTTTTATACTAAATTTATAATTTCATCTAATGCTTAAAGAATGTATTTTGTTATTTAAAATTATTTCTTAAAATAGTTTTTTTTAGTGAAAAATGATAAATATCAGTTTAGTATCCTCATGTTTCGTAGTTTTCAACATTTAATACATCAAGTTTTTTTCGTTCCAGAGTTATACCTAAAATGTTAATTTTGGGACAGTCTTATACATCCGTTAGTCAAACTGTTAAATATGCCGTTAACTGATGACGTGATGCCTATGTAGACAATGACTGGGCGCCACGTGTCATTAAGGGGTCCATGTGAGATTTTTTTTTTTTGGAGAAGGAGTTAATAAAAATTCAATATTCAAAATTCAAAAAAAAAAAAGAATAATACTTGGATCCTGACCGATGAGGACCTATTTTTGAGATGGACCAATAATATTGAAACACTTGACACTTTGAGTGGATCAATAATAATAAAAAATTACTTAAAGTGCCAAGTGTTTTAATATTATTGGTCCATCTTAAAAATAGGTTATCACCGGTCAGGACCAAGTATTATCCAAAAAAAAAGCCCCGTCTTCTACCTCCCCCTACCCTCCGCACCCTCTCATTCCCTTCTCTATTCTGCAACCTGCAGCCCTTCCCTCCCTTTCTCTCTTCTACAACCTGCACTATCCTCTATTCTCTCCTCCTTCCTCCATTATCCCTCCATTCTCTCTGCAACCCACAATACCCTCCATTTTCACCTCTGCAAACTACACCAAATCTGCTTTGGGCCTCAAGGGGGTCCCCCTGCCGGTCAATACCTGATGGTTGAGGAACTTGGTGGTGTTGTGGGTGTCAACGAAAACCTCATTGCCGACTCCGATAGCTTCAATCTGGGGGTGGTAAGCTACAACGTTTCGCTGGACCCAGTTGGTAGCGAAAGACTGAGACTTGGCAGCGGAGGAGAGAAGCTCCTTGGGGAGGTCGACGGTGATGTGGCGAAGGTTGGAGTGGTCTTAGGCTCTGGATGCATTGAGGGAGTGGAGGGAGACGACGTTTGAAAGGTCTACGCAAGCATTCCAAAGGCGGCAGTTGAGCTTCCAGATGAGGAGCTTCAGTGAGTTAGGGAAATGAGCGAGTTGGCTCAATTGAGTCGAGAATCAGCGGAGATCGACAGAGACTGTGTCTGGTGAGAGCTTTCCGGGGAGAGATTCTCAATTTATTTGATTGAGGACTCGATTTGGGAGATGAAAAGTTGATGAGATTGCGATGGAGGTTGGTGTTGAGGTTGGGAGTCGGCGATCCTCATTTGTGTTGGTGCAGAGGAGAGAGTGGAGGGTGGTGCAGGTTGTAGAAGAGAGAAGGGAAGAAATGAGTGTGGGTTGTAGAAGAGAGAAGGGTTGCGGGGTGCGATCTGCAAACTAATTTTCTAGGGTTTGGTGGGTTGGTGCAGAGGAGAGAATGGAGGGATAAGGGAGGAAGGAGAGAAGGGAGGGTGGTGCAGGTTGTAAAGAGAAAAATTCCACGTGAACTCTTTAATGACACGGGGCGTCCAGTTATTGTCCACATAGGCACCACGTCATCAGTTAATGGCAAACTTAATAGTTTGACTAACGAATATATGAGATTGTCCTAAAATTAACACTTTAAGTATGACTCTAGGACAAAAAAAATTTGATGTAATAAATGTTAAAAACCACTGTTACCCAAAAAACAAATGAAGGAAGTTTATGAAATGGAGAATATTGGTGATTTAAATTTAATTGGGGTTTCATTGCCAAAACTCAAAACTGTTGTATCCAGGCCGCCTAAAATCCGAATCAAAGGTTTCCTACTGCCCCAAAATATTTGATTACAGAAGACAAATAACTATTGAATGAGTGCTCTGAAGAAGCCCAAGACGGAGGACGTAGAAATCATAGACGGCGGCGGCGAACAAGCAGCAAACAAGGTCAAGATGGCGGAGGAGGAGAACGGCTACCCAGATAGCAGACAAGAGCAAGAAGAAGCCCTCGTTGCTCTGATCGAGCATCGCACCCGCGAAGTCCACCACCTCCGCAACCGCGTCTCCTATTACAAAACTCAGGTTGCACCCCACCATCCCCCCTCTCTCTTTTGTTTTTGGTCAGTTTCGATGGTGACATTTTGGGTTTTTTTGTAAATGTTGGTTTGCTTGTTTGTTTGTTTTCATTTCGTATGCTGCTGTTGCTATAAAGTTATGAACTTTGAATTATGGCTTTTGATTAACCTGTTGCTACAAGGCTTTGTTAGGCTTTAAAGTTTAAATCTTTTTGCTCATTCTGACTTACCCAAGTTGAATACAAAGTTTGATTAGTACTGACTTATTGATTAATTATGTATGTCCTAAACTAATCTCATGGCAAATGGGCACCTGGGTTTGATCACACTCCAAAATATCTTTTTAGGGTTCTTGAGATGAAGTTAGAAATCGAAAACTCATAAAAAGGTTGTTGGTTTTAAGTCTGATCATAAACACTGCTTTACTGTGTGGAATTGCTCCTCGATGTTCATTTATTACCTGAATTTCCTTGTGTAAACTCATTGTATATGAAGTTGTGAGTCGTAATTGCTGCAAATTAAAATCATGAAGTGAAGACCATTATATAATTTTTCAGATATGCTTGAAGTGGTGAGTGTTTCTATGTGTTTTAACTTATGAGATGCCGTCCGAAGGGAGTTATCCGCTAATTGTTTATTTGGAAAAGGCATGCAGCTTGGGGAAGCAGAGGGGAGGTTAACTGATACTGAAATTAAGTTGGCTCGACTTCGACGCCAAGACAGAGTAGGGTCAACTAGGAGTTCACCCGGTAGTGGAACGAATAGTGTAAAGGTGGAGCGCAGGTCAACAAGTCCTATCCATTTAAATGAAGGTTCTTCTAGACACCAGCATCAATCGAAAACAGAACTTTTCATTCCTGCTGTCAGCCCAAAAGTTTCCCATCCTAAAATGGTGGCAGGGTCTAGTGGGAAAGCTCCAGTTAATTCTAGTGCTCAAGCAAGTCCATCTGTTTCTAGTCAGCCTGTTAGTGCTAACAGAATGAAAGGGGACAAATCTTATAGAAATTCTTCAAAGCAGGAAGTTGAAGTTCAAGATAAGGGGACAAAACGGAAATTTGGTAAGACTCTAGCATGTTGATTGGGTCCTTATTCTGTTTCTTGACTGTCTGTCTCTAGGTCACATATTTCAATTTTTCTTTGTGTCTGATGCGAAAGTTATATGTATTTCAGAAAAGAAAGAACACAAAGAATTAGTCCCATTGGTTCACACTAGCTCTCAACCATGTAAAATCAACTGCTATGCGAGCAGTCACATCTCAAGTCAGCACAAGAGAAAGTTGAGAAGTCTTTCTTTGTGCCCAGTGAATGATCAGCTTTTTGTGACCAGGTAATTAACATGTTTACTGTAATTAACATTTTTTTACTTATCATCAATATCCATGATATCTGTTGTGTTTATTTCACTCTTTCAGGATTTCACCTTTGAAATTGTGGGGAAAGTAAAGTGGGGGTATATTTATTTCCTCCGGTTATAAGATTTAGCTGTGTTTTCCTGTGTCCAGATCTTTGGGTTAATAGTTGTCTTTGGGTGTGAATTAGCCTCTTAACTTTAAATCTGTAACTTACATATCAAATTCTCAAAATATCAGATATCTTTATCCCTTTCAGGCAGTTGCACATATTAATGCGTGTTAACTATTAATTACAGATTATGGCCCTGCTTTGGAACTAATGTATCTATCTTTCTTTTTCATAAGTTGGTAGTATTCTCTTGCACTATGTCAAACGAAATTGAATCCCTATCCTGAAATTTTAAGTTATTAAGAGAGATAAAATAATTTGTGCAAGCAGCCCAACAAGAGGCAATGGAATGAATTTACACTTGAAACTGAAGTGTAAAAGAAAGCTTGAAGTATATTGGTTACCTTGTCCTACAAGGCTACAACTAGTAACTACAAGATGCATCAAACGTTCGCAAACGTGATTAATTTTAACAAGTGCTTTGGAATGTTTGCAGTGCTTTGGATGGAGTAGTCAACTTCTGGCAAGTTCAGTCCAAGGGGTAATGTCCAAATCTCATAATTTTAAATTTTTATTTCTTAACTTCATAATTGTGTTCTCAGTAGCAATATAAAGTGGATCAAAATGAGCATAAGGTCATATAGTCGAGCTTTCTCCTATTTTTTGTATATATTAGGAAAAGCATGTATCCGAGCATAGTTATATGATTGCATGCCTTTGATAGAGATATATTCTGACTGTTGGTGGACTCTATGTCCTAAATTGACTAAGGAGGTGCAGTATCTCTTTGTTTCAAAAACCGGTGGGGGTATTTATGTGGCTACTATTCCTTGATCTGTTTAGAAAGGCAAAACTGTGGTTATGTCTTCGTGCCATGACCTCAGGATTTGTAAATTCTTGCAGTTTCAATTTTCCATCTCAGGTCTTAAGCAGTGCTCTCAAATTTTCAGTCATGCGCTTCTACTTTGCACAACTGAGTAGGCATCCCTTTTGTTTCTTTTAATTGCAGGTCTGGTGCTTCTCGGCTTAGTTCTACTGATTGTGTATCCCCAAACAGGAGATGGCCAGAAGATATTGCCTGGCATCCTGATGGAAACAGACTATTTTCTGTGTATAGTGCTGATGGTGGTGACTCGCAAGTATCAGTTCTAGATCTAAATAGAACACAAGGGGTAAGGGCTACGTTTAAAGTTAATTGTTGCAATTGCGTGTGGGGTACACTGAGGTTTGAGCAGCATGCCCTCTGCCCATGAGTTCCAAATTTAGAGAATTGACACACTGATTCATGGCATTTTGTGCATTTACAGAAAGGTCGTGTTACTTTCTTTGAAGATAAGCCTCATGTGAGAGGGATCATTAACAACATAGTTTTTCCACCTTGGGAGGATACCTGTTTTGTCACTGGTGGTAGTGATCATGCTGTTATAATCTGGAAAGAGACGGATGCGGAGAATGTATGGAAACCAAAGACATTGCATAGGAATATGCATTCATCTGCTGTTATGGGAGTAGCCGGGATGTTCCAAAAGCAGATGATACTATCAGCCGGAGCAGACAAGAGAATTGTTGGGTTTGACGCTAACACGGGAAGAGCAGAATTTAAGCATCAGATAGAAAGTAAATGCATGAGTGTCTTGCCAAATCCTTGTGACTTTAATCTCTTCATGGTTCAATCAGGGTGAGAAACAATGATTTTTCATCCAGAATATTCATATCATCAATACGTGTGCTGTCTTGATATTCGCCTTGTCAGTGCTCCTAGAACTGAATCCCGTTTTGTTCACTTTATGCATTTGTATGCTGCCTCATATTATTTGCGAAGACGCCTCATGGTTTTTGACGTGTATTTATATTATTAACCATCAGCAGTCTTTTGGAAGAGCCGTTGCCTTGGTATTATACTTTATTAGTAATCATATATTAGATTAACTTAATACATGTATACATTTTGGACGAAGGCTTTTCTTCAGTTACGGTTTCTATGTGTATTTATATGAACTTTTAAGTTTTTAACGTTGACCTGTTTATAACACGCAGGACGCATGAGAAGCAGCTCCGACTATTTGATATCAGACTGAGGCAAACAGAAATCCATGCTTTTGGGTGGAAGCAAGAGAGCAGTGAATCTCAGTCAGCTCTGATCAATCAGGCCTGGTCTCCCGACGGCTTATACATCTCATCTGGCACTGCAGATCCATTGATCCACATATTCGATATCAGATACAACGCCAACAAGCCTTCTCAGTCTATAAGTGCTCATCAGAAACGGGTTTTCAAAGCTGTATGGCTCCACTCATGCCCCCTTCTCATTTCCATATCTTCTGATTTGAACATTGGTTTACACAAAACCACGTAGACAGTACAACGTTCCAGCTAGCAGATACTACTGGCCGGAAAAGATCTTTTACTTGTTTTCAAGAGTAACGACTTAACGTAGGGCATTTTTGTAATAATCGAGTGTAGACATGCCGTCGAATTGGCGGAGAATTGTAAGTAGTTTTTTCGACGGGACGTTGCTGCTAAGTGAATTTTGATTTTTGAGTGTGTTAGATGCAAATTTCTTTGAGGAAATGGAAGATATGATACGAGTGGATTTAAGCACGCAGTGGCCGCCTTCATTTTTGATGTGCTTCTGTTGTAATCACCTGTAACCATCATCTCATACATGACATGTCGTTCATTTGCAAAATTGGGCCCATGGACCGGATGACAGATATTCCGGCAGTCCAAAGTTTTCATTGTTTGAAAGGTTGTGGTATTGACACACTTTATAACCTCTCACACGCTTGATTTTTGTCCATTGATTTTTTTAATTTATTTAATCCGACGTGAAAGTGTGTATCCGGCATGTTGTGTGACTGTCGTATGCCATTGAAGCTCAAGGAATTTTTTTATAGGATGACAATAAGGCCGGTGATGCTGTATGACACGAAATGTTGGGCGGTGAAGTATCAACGCGTATATAAAATGGGTGAAGCGGAGATGAGGATGTTTCGTTGGATGTGTGGGCACACGAGAAATGATAAGATTAGGTATGAGGACATCTGAGGTAAAATAGGAGTAGCCGAAATTGAAGGAAAGATGAGAGAAAATCAGTTACGATGGTTTGGACATGTGCAAAGAAGGCCTACTAACTCTCCGGTTAGAAGATGCGACTACGGGACAGAGATCCAGGGCCGAAGGGTAAAGGAAGACCTAGGAAAACTTTGGAAGAGACTCTAAGAAAAGACTTAGAGTACTTGGATCTAATGGAGGACATGACATAGAACCGAGTGTAATGATGTTCTAGGATTTATATAGCCGACCCCACTTAGTGGGAAAAAGGCTTTGTTATTGTTGTTGTTGTTGTATTCAATCTGCTGGCTGAAAATGTAGAAGGGTATGAGATGTAAAACTGAGTGTGTGGATAACACCATCCTATTTGAAATGGTTCCTCAGTTAAGGTTTTAGAAACACTTTTCATTATTCGAGCAGGTTGCCACTTCCTATCGCTTGTATTAAAAAAGCGTATGGGAATAAACGTGAGTGCAAGAGATCAACAGTGCTCTAACTAACTTGGCTAATCTCATTATGTATGGAAACAATTATTGCCAATTCCTAGTAAAATTTTATCATAACTCAATTATCAAAATTTTAAAGTATTTATTAATTTATTTGTGAATGTAGCATTTTTGGTGACGCTTACTCATGTCATTGTTTTATGGATTAAACTCTATTTACTACCCTCATGTTTCATGGTTTTTAACATTTAGTACATGAAGTTTTTTTCGTCCCAGAGTCATACCTAAAGTGTTAATTTTGGGACAGTCTCATACATTTGTTAGTCTGGCTGTTAAATCATCCACTAACTGATGACGTGGCCCACATAGACAATGACTGGGCGCCATGTGTCATTAAAAAAATTAAAAAAAACTATTAAAATAATTAATTAAATAAAAGTAAAAAAAAAAAAAAAATTCCCCATATCCCCTTTGTCTTCCCCACCCCGATCCTCTTCCTTTCTCCCTCTGCACCTCTGCACATTCACTCTCACCCTCACTCTCCGCTCTCTCTCACTCTCACAAAGCTCAACCTCCTCCCTATAAGCACCTTCCCTCCGCGGCCT
>JADOBS010302726.1:0-15086 GCA_015708375.1 Cydonia oblonga | reverse complement strand
GAGATTGAAAATTTGAAATAGTTTTGATTCCTTGGCAGTACCCGTTAGAATACCACCTATTAGAATTCCTGCGAAGTCTACTTTTGTCAAGACCCTGAAATGTCTCATGTGACGATGGTGCTAAAGTGGTAGCACTCAACGGAAGAACATCTTGGGAAAATCACTTTTGGTGCTTGATAGCATTAATACTTTTGTGATGTTACTTTTTGATCATCAAGAAACCTTGTTAGCTCATTCTTAAATTCTACCCTTCTACTTTTGGCCTGAGACAACCACATAATTGTTTAGTCATTCGACATAATTTGTCATTTTTGAAATTATCCAACTCTTTGATATTTTGGTCCACATCAGCTTTATTTGTACCCTCAGTTTCACCTCCTGGTATTAAAGGTATTTTAGTTGATTTTGAGTCACTCATCTGTTCCCCATATTATTTCTGATGTTGATAGACTATCCAGGAGGACCACTTAGACGTCAAAACTTTCAGTTTAGACCATCAATCCTTAAATCACCCAATCAGCATTTTATCAAGCAAATCGTTACCATCGGTGGTTTATTATTCCTGCATCAACCCTTCTTAAACTATTGTTCAAGTTGAGTAATCTTCCAACCTTTTTGTTGATAGCGCATGATTAAGTTAAATACTTACATGTGTTTAGACATTGAAATTGTATATTCAATCCAGATATCTTGTACTCTAGATTCATGGACTTGTTTTGACCCTCACATTCTTAAGCATTCTTTTAGCCTTCTCGACATGGTTTCTCGCTCAATCATTGAGGAACTCACGATAGGTCGACTCGGTAAATATGTGCGCTAGTTTCATATCGATGCTAGCAGGAACCATTGGAGTATAATCTTCTTGTGAGTTTACTAGATTTACCAAAAAGAAGTCCAGGCGGCCTTGGGGATTGAGTAGTAATTCAACATGATATTGGTGAAGGTATGAACATAGGTTATGAGCTTAATGATTGTGGTGTTAATTTTCAAGTGTGGCTCGAGACTGCAATTGTCATTCGAAGAATGTCGTTAGAGATATGGTTTCTCTAATTTAAATTTGCAGATCTTATACCTTTTGATTTGGAGAGCAATTCTATTGATTAGTCACGAATGAAGCTTTTTGCAATATGTGTTTGTCTCTACGTATATTTCCCCTGCTTCACTATAGGGTCTTATTGTTGTGGGAACTTTGGCATCGAAACACTTATAGCAGATGGTTTGGTGCGCTCTAGGATAGTACAGTATCGCGATCGAGGCATGAATCAGACGATCTAGGGATATTTACACATAAGGAGCAAAATGATATGTTGGCGTCCTCGAGAACTTCTCACTAGCTTATTGAGACAACAATGGGTGATCAACATTACATGCTGCAGACTGTAACATCAATGGCTTAATTGTTGTGTTCACTAAGCATGTGGGCAAGACGACTCGTCTACAGCAACACTTATTAGTTAGCTATGTTTCGGACTCATCCTCGAAGTTCGTGACACGATGGATGCTTGGCTAGGTCCATTTTCATTTTGGGTTGTGATTTTCCATGCAAATATTTTTAAATTACTTTATTTTTGCCATTACAAATTTTGGGTGAGTTACTTCCACTCTTGGTTTTAAACTCAATACAAGTATTTCCTTATGTTATTACATAATAATTGGTGTTTTCAACCTTACGGGTTATACAAGTATTATACTACGATGTTATTGAGGAAGGAAGAAGGTATGAGCTTGGAGGCAAAAAAAGAGGAATAATTGCAATCTGATCATAACAGAATAGCATTCTCTTCTATGCAGCCGCTCTAACTCGATTCCTTCCTTGTATATGTATTTATATGTTCCTTCCTGTTTTCGATTATCCTATTTATGACAAGTTATTTTAAATTTCAAGCATGAAATTTTCTTTAGGAGGGTAGATTGTAAGAACCCATCCCAAATTATTATGATTTTATAAAGTGAATTTACGAAAATACCCTTCAAGGCAAATGCGTTGACTTTTGTTGACTACCTTAACTAGTTACGTAAGATTCATTTTCTTGGCGTATCCTTGTAGTACTCGTCGCTACGAACACGTGGGCACAAACGGATTATGATTTGGAGTTATAACAAAGGAGATATGAATGTTTAAAGTCAGGGGCATTTTAGTTAATTTGTTATTTTCTAGAAAGCTCCAGATTTTTGGAGCTTAATCTGGACAGCCACGTGTGTGGCCCAGATTTAAAGAAAGAAAAGTTGGGCGGTGGAGATGAAATATAAAGGAGAGAAAGGAGGGGGCAACCGGCCAATGAGGAAGAGACTGAAAAGGGAAGTGAGCAATGGTGGAGAGAAGAAAAGAGGGGAAAGGAAAAAGAGGGGATGCACCACATCACACTAATCTGGTTATACCCAACCAACCCGCGTGACCCGGTTTTAACCCAATTCTAATTCCGGTGGTTTTTCGTCATTTTTTCTGGCAAATCGCAGTACTCCATCACTACCACACCACTCATTGACCCTTCCTCTACCAATTCCACCCCAAAGATGGAAGAAATTGGACCCGATTCCGTGAAGAACTGAGTGGATAGGTCCGGCGATCTTAGGCGGCTATCCATCATTCCCGAAGGTGATTCCTTTGACCATCACCACCATTAGACTCCCATTGAGCCCTGGAACAAAGCCCAATCAGTTTTAGGGGCGTTGGAACATCGAGGAAGGAGAATTGAAGCTCACCCTTTCTAGGGTTCTGACGGGTTTGAGTTAAATTGGAGCCTTTCCTAGCCAAATTGGCCTTAGTCACATGTATAAAAGTTGCTCCACTCATTGAGATCTTCATTCCTGTAAAATTTGGTAATTTTTAGAAATAGTTGAATTTTCCGGTGAGTTAGGGCGGCCGACCGCCACTTGCGGCAGCGCATGGGCTGAGGTGTCCCCTGACCTTCCTAGGCTAAATTTGAATACCTTGGTTCCGTTTGTGAAGTCCGATTGATGAAATTTTGTCATTTGAACCTAGTTCCATTAAGGTCTGTGCCGCTTGATCATTATAGCAATCGACGATTCGACCGTTGGATCGTCACCAAACTTTGATACGTTATAATAGTAATATTTGAGGATATTAGAAACTTACGGATCAGGAATTTGACTTATAGATCTTTCCGAATAGGATATATAAGTTACATGTTCTATTGATAAGAATTCTAAGACATGATTTGATAATTGTTCTAGGCGCCGATCGTTCGTGACGCCTTGATGTTTATGCTAGGAGTTGGAGCGCAGCCTCCAGGTGAATGGGCTTTTGATTTTCTATATATACGTATATATGTTTTCTATTTTTCCAAAATTTTTTAAAACGGATTTACGTTTTTAAATGCCATGTCATGCTTGCATTTCATTTTATTATATGCATTGGTATGTAGATGCATATTATTGTATGACGTTGCGGAGGCCGTGTAAGTTTCAGGTGAAAACTGCATGATGTTAGTGGTTGCATTGGTTATGGTTATACGTAGAGGCATGTATAGCTCATTATCCTCCACCTTGGTGTTAGTGCTCCCGCCCGTGGCCAGGGCACAGTCCTTCACGTGATGTTCACCTCCCGCACCGCACGCTCACCTTGGATCCAAGTTTGGTGCACAACCCTGTCGTAGCACTTGAGCGTACAGATTTACACCCAGCCCTGTCGTACAGACCATATTAGGTGGTTCCGACTCGTGTGCAAGAATTGGTTAATGAGCTATAGGTTGAGCCGTACAAGTCATATTAGGTGACTCCGGCTGACATATCATTTTACATTGATTTATTTCACTTGGCTTACTTATTTCATTGCTGGGATACTTGACATGGCATATACTTGGTTTTCACTACTCTCGAGCATGATTTCTTTATACGTATGTATTATTATTTTCTGGGAAATTATACAGGTTTTACAGTGAGGGTTTATAACGTTTTCAAAAGGTTTTTATTAAAACTTTATTTTCAGGCCCATTCACCCTTGTTATAAAGTTCCTACCGACGAGGATTCTTGGCAAATCTCAGTATATGTAGCTACCTCCGATGATTTGATCATTACCCACACTACTGTACTTTACTTATGCTTTGACATTGTGTGTGAAATGAGCTCATTCCAGCTCACAGCGCACTCTTGTCTTTAGGCACTTTTAGGTTTAAATTTATTCACATTTTCCACATCATTATACTTTATGGCTTCGTCACCTTCCAGGTGTCGGCCAGGACAACTCGATTCGGAGTCCTAGGGAACATTCTAGGTCGGAATGTGTCAATAACTTTTGAGTTACAGCTGGCAAAATGACATCAAAATCAAGTCCTAAAAGTGTAGCAAAAAATAAGTGCAAAAACAATCAAATGGAAACCAAAACCACAAAACCATGAAACCGCTAACACTAAATAAATAAATAAATAAAATAATGCAATATTGTAAGAATAGTGAGCCCCCACTAACCTGTAATCTTTATCCACTTTGTTAGCATCTCAAGTTCCTTAACAAAGTCTCAACAATTTCAGAGCAAGTTAAGAGAGAGCAAGAGAGATTGAAATGGTAGTGTAGAGATCGAAATTTTGGTGAAATAAATATTGACCAATGTATTAAAATTACAACTTTCATTCATTTCACCTACATGATACACAAACTTCACCTATAACCTCCATTCATTTCACCTACATCACACACTTACTTCATCTATAAACCTCCACTCACTTTACCTACTCCATCCACTTACTTCACCAAAAAAAAAAAGAATGGTGGTGATTCATTCTCAAAGCCTATAAATAGGCCTCTCCATCAAAGGATCAAGGGAAGAATTGACATATACATTTCTTTACTCCCAAATTGGAAGAGAATTCCCCAAACCCTTGAAGCTATGAAACTCTGAAGCTGTCAAGCATCCAACCTCTCAAATTCCCAAGAATCCAAAAGGATCAATAAAGTTCTCTTTGTTCTTCGCCAAATCCTCCTTCAAGATCAAACCCCGACGGCTTCCCTTGAAGAACTTCCACCAATTCAGGATCAAGCCCCGACGGCCCTTGAAGAAAGTGTTCATCGTTCATCCTCGTTCATCCTACGATCAAGCCCCGACGGCTATTTGGATCAACAGCCCATCAATAAATCTATACCTTACGAAGATAGAATCAAAGGATCAAATTGTAAAAGAGATTGTAACCCCAAAATCAATACAAAATATTATTTTGTACACGTGTTCTCGTTTCATTCATCACAGGAAAATTCGTGTCTACAAATTTGGCATGCCCGGCGGGACATCTCTACCTCTCATCTCTATCTTCAAATCTGCAAAAAGCACAAATATTATCAAGGAAGAGTCTAGAAGTTCCCGCAACCAACGTGAAGATCAAGAACGCCATCGCTTTAATTGGGGGCATTTCAGGTGTCACAACTCGAAGCAAGGCAAGACCTCTTTTTGCCGCATCTTCCACCCCTGCATCAACTTTGCTCAAGGAATAAGAGCACCTGGGGCACGTGCCTATGATCACCCTAGCCTCGCTAAGGGTGCCGAGGGGGGAAAGCCTAAGGAAGTACTACGAGTCCTTGCTTTCCGATGCCGACTCGAGCAGCAGTACAACCATTCAAGTCATGACCACTGGAGCAACTTCGATCGAGGAGTAGCTGACTCAAAAGAATGAAGCGATCACAAAAATCACATGGAATGTGGAGGAGAAGGACTTGCAAATCGCTGCACTTGCCAACCAACTAGAGGTGTAGCACGACGTGAAATTTGACCCAAAGGTTGATCCACTAAAAAAGGAAACCGATGAAGAAGAGAAACCTTTAGTGGAGAAAGGCGAAGATAAGCTGAAGCCAAACCAAGCAGCGGTGCTCATGGGATCTCCAGCACCATGAAGGCACAATACGAAGGAAGCTCACATGACTGTATTATACTCCAAGCCTTACTCCGAGAAGATTAACGCTTTGAAGATGCCGATGGAAAGGGAAACCCAAAGCAACATGTTGCCCATTTCATTGAAACCTGCAACAATGCTGGAACGGAAGGAGACTACCTCGTCAAGCAGTTTGTGCGCTCGCTAAAAGGTAACGCATTTGACTGGTACACTGAGCTCGAGCCCGAGTCTATCAATAGTTGGGATCGGCTAGAAAAGAAATTCCTCAACCGCTTCTACAACATTCGCCGCACCGTAAGCATACTGGGGCTGACCAGTATGAAACAGTGGAAGGATGAACCTGTCGTCGACTACATCAATAGATGGCATTCATTAAGTATGGATTGCAAAGATTGATTGTCTGAAACCTTTGCCATTGAGATGTGTGTTCAAGGCATGCATTGGGGGTTACATTACATTCTCCAAGGCATAAAACCAAGAACATTTGAGGAGTTGGCAACTCGTTCCCACGACATGGAGTTGAGTATCGCTAATCACATGAAGAAGGAGCCGATCACCGACTTCAAGAAGGATAAAGTGTTCTCCCCAAATATAGATAAGACTGGGAAAAAGCTCCCCAAGGAAGCTTTTGCCATCAACACCGCGCCCATCAAGACCTCATCCCCACCTATCAAGATCTCCTCCAAGACCAAAGCAAAGAAGATAAAGAAAAGCTAGCCTTCTCGCACCCAAGACAAGTAAAAAAAACACCTTGAGGGAGCTGGAGCAAAAGATGTATCTTTTTCATGACTCAGACATGGATGCAATGTTAGATGACCTGCTGGATCATGTGATATAAACTAGCACTCAAATTAAACTCAAATTAAACTCTCTTGCTGACAATTGTAGTATATGTATAAGTATGGATCGTTCTAGGCCGGGGATTAGGAAGGATTGCTAATCTATTCTAAACTGACTCAAAAACACAAAAACAAACTTAAAAACAGAAAACTAGACTCTAAGACACTCAACTAGACTTATATGACTCAAAACAAACTAGAATGACTCAAAACAGCACAAAACAATCAAATTGACTCAAAACAGACACTAGGGAGTTATTTAGATGAATTCTAAACTATTAAGACTTAAAACACTTAAAAACAAAAATTTGGACAGATTCTAACCTAATTGGCACAATAAAGTAAAGGGGGGGGGATTGATTTGGACGAAATTAAACTAAAAATGACTAATTTAAAGACTAGACTGATTTGCACGAAATTGGGTGTGTTGGATGGATGATGGGGTAGCTAGAGGGTTCTTATCCACACATGACATATATGCATTCAAACTACTTTCCAGTTACTCTTTCATTGAACCATGAACGACAATGCCCTAGATTAACCGTGTCATCACTAATTAACCCTCAGATTTTCCTTAAGTCATTGAATTGGATGGACAATGCATCGGCAACCAAATTATTCTTCCCAAGTTCCCTACATGAACTACATAATAGAGAAACAAGCAAAGATCATTAAGCTCTGTGAAAATCATAAGCATTGACAAAGCTTTTGTAACTATGACATCATGATACTCATGCCACGAATTTAACTTAACGCGATCATGACCAACAACCTTCACCACTTGTGAATATAAGTTCGTAACGATTATGTGAAACTCTCTTATATTCTAGCATCAGATTCATGCATGCAAACTAAGTATGCATCCTTAATCGACATACAAGAATAAGTTCTGAATAAAACAGTTATGTAAATTGCATTCACGATTCACGAAATTATAACTAGAATTAATCAACTCATATTGCATACAATCATGGTTTCAAAGTTTCCTATAGCTAAAACGAGTTTAGCCTCTCATGTTCATAGCAAAACAAAGAGAAAATGAATTAAACATTGAATACAAAAGATTGAAAACACCTAAGAATGTTCCAGCAATCCAATCTTGAATAGCAAGCACATCCAAGGGTCCTCCTTCTTCTTCTTTGATGCAACACAAGGGGTTTGGTGATGATTATGGCTGATGAGGATGGTGCGGATGGGTGGTAGATGGGCGGAGGATGGATAGGTGAGTAGATGGATGTAGGGTGGTGCGAATTAGGGTGAAGGAATTCCCCTATGGGTGCGGCAAAGTGTTGTATTTATAGGGCCAGGGAAATTCAAAACCCTAATTAACTTTTAAGACAGATTTTATTACCAAATCCACAAGGAAAATGAGAATTAAAATCAGAATCCTAGAGGAAAATAGGAAATGAGGTGCAGCTAAGAAGAAAAAGGAAAAGGGAAGGTGTAAGGAAACAGGAAATAAGGGAAAAAGGAAAAAAGAAGTGCGGCAAAGGGTTTAGGAAAGGGATAGGTGTCCTTGCACACAAGGGAAATAGGAAAGTGCAAGGGATGGTGCAGCAAGGACTTTAAGACTTCTAGAAGTTCTTGTTTAGTGTCCTAATGTAACTTGGAGCCTTCTTCGTTGCTGGAACTTTAGGGAATTTTAAGATTAGGAAGGGTCAAAACCAATGTAGGAAACCTTGGCTAACATTCCTTCTTCAAGTAGGAATCCTCGTTTGAGTAGGAACCCCTGTTTGAGTAGGAATCCCTGTCCAACTAGGAATCCTCTTTCAATTAGGAATCATTCTTCAATTAGGAATACTTCTTCAATTAGGAATCCTAAAATCTTTAAGTCTTCAATTTCGTCCAATCCTTCTTCAATTAGGAATCCTAAAATCTTTAAGTCTTCAATTTTGTCCTTCCCTTTTGCTCCATGCATATGACATCCATTCTTAGCCCAAAAAATGCTCCAAATTGCACTTTATTGACACTTTAGCTCTTTGAACCTACAAACACACGAAAATAGCTTAAAATACTAATATAACTTGAATTAAACTAAGTAAATGCCAAGAAACAAGCTAACTAAGTCGCATAAATATGCTCCTATCACTAGAAAAGAAGGTGATCGAGTTACCAGAATGCAAGCGCCGTGAAGAGATGAATTGAGTTAACGATCCCAGGTATTGCAAGTACCATCGTATTGTAAGTCATCCTATTGGCAAGTGCTTCATCCTCAAGGATCTCATCATGAAGCTCGCACAAAAAGGGCGAATCAAACTCGACCTAGAAGACATGGCCGCAACGCGCGCTACTACGATCACGTTTGGATCCTGTGCCTCTTCGAAGCTTGCATGATCATTCCCGCCTATGCTCAAGTCACATGGCACCTTTTGCACAACCATCACTGGGGGCAAGCGGCCAAGATGCACCTACTGATGATGAAGTGGACATTGGTGACCTATAAAAAGACGAGGAAGCCAAGATAGCAAGCCACAGGGCCAAATGGGGAGCAAGAGAGAAGACACCACCGCCGTAACAAGAGGAAGCCTAAAAGAGACATAAGAGCTATTAAGCCAACATATGATGGGGAACTAACGGATCAAGAGCCACATATTCCCGTCTCCTTGCATGAGTACTTCCCGAAGAACTTCTTCCAACAGTGCACTACCGTTGCCTGTCATATGGTTGAAGTAGAAATGGAAGAACCCTCAAAAGGCAAAGTTATCGCCACCAAAGAGGAGAAGACCATCATGCCTGAAGAAGGCCTACCAACACACTTTAGCATTGAGGAAGCTCTAGAATTGCCAAAGAAGATGCGAAGAGCATTAGCAGCGGTCTTGGCAAGTCCCGATGACCGCAAAGTGCTAGAGAGTAAAGACGAAGGCTTGAAACTTCGGCCATATGAGTATGTCTTGTGTTGTGCTGCCTATGATGCAATCCACTTCATCGATGAAGACTTACTGCTGCGATCAAAGCCTCACAACCGTCCTCTATTCGTCTCGAGGTACATAAGGGAGCACAAAGTCAACCGTATGCTTGTGGATGGTGGGTCGACCATAAACATCATGCCAAAGTCAACAATGACAACGATCGGCATCAAGGTGGATGAATTATCCCTAAGTCGTTCGCTAATCCAAGGTTTTAACCAAGGAGGTCAAAGAGCGATGGGCATGATCCGAGTAGAGATGACCATTGGTGAAGTCAAATCAAGCACGATATTCCACGTGATTGATGCAAGAACTTCCTACAGCTTGCTCTTAGGAAGGCCTTAAATCCATGAGAACGGAGTAGTACCATCCACCATTCACCAATGCTTAAAATTCTACCGAGAAAGAGTGAAGGTGATCCAAGGCGATACCAAGCCATTCACCGAAGCCGAATCACACTTCGCAGACGCCAAGTTCTACATGGATGAAGATATGGTGCCCAAAGTTCTTCCATGAGAGATTAAATCCATGGGCAAAGCAGCACCTGAAAAGCAAGAATGGCAAGTCGTGCCCAAGAAGTAAGAAGGAAAAGCCATGCTAGCTTTAAGCAAAAACAATGATGAGCCTGCTAAACCTGCAACAACCAAAGGGAGTAGAACACCATCAAAATGACCAAACGCACCCGTCTTCCGATACATCCGGATGTCGAGAAGAAAGAATGGTCAATCCCTGTTCGAAACTAGAGCAAACAAAGCTGACACACTGTGGCACAAGGATAATGTGAAGTTGCTTAAGACGAATGCAGTTCTGCCTCTAACACAGCTAGGCGACGCTAAGGTGGCAAGACTACCATAAGGTTTCATAAAAGCTCTGCCAAAGAGGATGGAACCAAGATTTCTTCCAACCAAGAACCGAAGAAGGTTTTGATCCAAACGCCTATAAACTCATGTCGAAGGCCGGATACGACTTCGCTTCCTCTTCGAATCCTACAAATAAGGTTTCAAACACCATGAACGACAAAGAACGTAACTTTACCAAGACTCAAAATAAGTTGAAAGAGCATGGTTACAGAGTTGACAACAATAAAGCTGGACTTGGCTTCACACCAAATACACCCGTGATAATTTCAAGCAAAGCTAAAAACGCTAGCGCTCAACACATCAGTGTGAGCATTGAATAAGATTAAGAGGAGGCTAAACCCACCCCATGGATGTTAGTCTTCGATAGGATGAATCATTCAAGACTCGAAATTTCGGCACTTAATCACATTGGTAGTCAAGACCGAACCTCCGTCTTTAAGAGGCTTAATACGCCAACATCCCAAAGCTATGTCTTCAAAAGGTTGTCAAAACCTAAGAAACAAAGCAACACGACTAGGTCTCCTCTGCGACAGTCGTCTTTGGAAAGACTTGAAGACAAGAAAAAACCCTCTAGAAAGAGGGAGACAACACCAAAAAAAGAAAAGCTTGACGGGCTAGCAGAAAAAGGCGACGTTTGAAGCTCGATTCCTTCGAGGATGAAGCGCCAAGCAATCTTGGAAGTTGACACAAATGGATCACTGAAACTAAGAAGGCACACCATCATCCACACTGGACAATCTTTATACCAACAAGCTTGAGAGGGCAGCACTGAAGAAGAGGTCCAAGATATCTTCCACATCACTATCCAAGAAGGAAAAGAAGACGAAATCCTTGAGGAAAATGTCACTATTGCGCCACCACAGCTTGAAGACGGAGGGCAAGCCACGGTTGATGATCTCAAGGAACTCAACTTAGGCACAAGCGAAGAACCAAAGCCTATCTTCGTAAGTGCACTATTAATTGCGGACGAGATAGAGGAGTACTACCAGTTGCTATTAGAGTACAAAGACGTCTTTGCTTGGATCTACAAAGAAATGCTCGGCCTTGACCCTATCATAGTTGTGCATCATCATCCAGTCAAGCCTGGAACGCGACCGATAAAGCAAACCCAAAGACACTATTGATCCGAGCTCATCCCACAAATTGAGGTTGAGATTGACAAGTTAATCGAAGTGGGTTTCATTCGAGAAGTGCAATACCCCAAGTGGATCTCCAACATTGTCATTGTCCTTAAGAAATCTGGACAAATACGTGTTTGCATAGACTTCCGGGACCTCAAGGATGCTTGCCCGAAGAACGACTTCCCCTTGCCAATCATTGAAATCATGGTGGACGCAACCACTGGCCACGAAACGCTGTCATTCATGCACGACTCTTCTGGATACAATCAAATTTGCATGGCTCTCGAAGACGAGGAACTAATAGCCTGCCGCACTCCAAAAGGCATCTACTGCTACAAGGTGATGCCCTTTGGTCTGAAGAACGTTGGAGCTACATATCAACGTGTAATGCAGAAAATCTTCAATGACATGCTACACAAAAATGTAGGACCTTACGTAGACGATGTGGTGGTCAAGACAAAGAAAAGATCAGATCACTTAAAAGATTTACGAATAGTGTTTGAAAGGCTACGAAAGTACAACCTCAAGATGAACCTGTTAAAATGTGCATTTGGCGTCACATCTGGAAAGTTCCTCGGCTTCGTTGTCAAGCACTGTGGCATTAAAGTGTACCAATCAAAGATCAAAGCCATTCAAAGCATGCCTGAGCCAAGAAACTTGCACGAGCTGAAAAGTCTACAAGGACGGCTAGCCTTCATCAGACGCTTCATCTCCAACCTTGCAGGGCGTTGTCAACTGTTCAGCTGACTTATGAAGAAGGATGTTCTGTTCATATGGGACAAAGCATGCCAGAATGCTTTTGAAAGCATAAAAAAGTATTTATCAAGTCCACCTGTCTCAGAGGCACCTGTGCCCGAGAAGCTGCTTATATTGTACATCACTGCTTAGGAAAGTTCAGTTGGAGCACTCTTGGCACAAGAAAATGAATCCCAGAATGAATGAGCGCTCTACTACCTCAGTCGAACTCTCACTGGCGCTAAGTTGAACTACTCCCCAATAGAGAAGATGTGCCTTGCCTTGGTGTTTGCCATCTAGAAGCTCAGGCCTCACATGTATGCCTACACCATCCACCTAGTTGCTAAAGCTGACCCAGTCAAATATGTCAAGTCTACACCAGTCTTGACAGGGTGACTCGCTAAATGGGCATTACTTCTTAATCAGTATAAGATCATCTACATCCCAGCTAAAGCCATTAAGGGACACGCTAGCAGACTTCCTTGCCGATCACCCAATCCCAGCTGATTGGAAAATCTCAGACGACTTGCCTGACGAAGAGGTGTTCTACATTAACATCTTCCCAACATGGACGATGTTCTTTGACGGATCCATAAGAGCAGACGGAGCAGAGGCAAGAGTAGTATTCATGTCACCACAAAGGAAAATACTACCTTATTCCTTCCAACTAAGTGAACTATGCTCCAACAACGTTACTGAGTACCAAGCACTGATAATGGGGCTCCAAGCTTATAATCAATCAACTCTTAACTGAATATGAGGTGAGGAAAGATGATCTCGTCCCATATGTCTGGCTAGTGACTCAACTGCTACAAAAGTTCGAGGCCGTGACACTAGAACATGTGCCAAGAAAAGAAGATCAAATGGCTGATGCTCTCGCCAACCTAGCCTTGAGTATGACACTAGGAGAAGACGAAGCCATAAACGTGCCAGTTTGCCAAAGATGGGTCATCCCGCTCGTCACTGAAATGCTATTAAATGATACAAATGTCATCTTGGTACTTCCAGTCGACGCTGGAGAGTGGAGACAACCTCTGATCAATTACTTGGAGTATGGAAAGCTTCCAGATGATCCTAGACACCGCTTCGCAATACGTCGATGAGCGCCTCACTTTCTCTACTACAAAGAAACACTCTACCGACGCTCTTTTGAAGGGGTACTTCTGAGATGCCTAGGTGAGGAAGAAGCCAATCAAGTCATAGAAGAAGCACACTCAGGCGTATGTGGGGCGCATTAGTCTAGACCAAAACTACATTTCCAGCTCAAAAGAATGGGTTACTACTGGCCAAGTATGGTGAAGGATTGTCTGGAGTACGCCAAAAGGTGCCAAGCTTGCTAATTCAATGCCAACTTCATACATCAACCGCCTGGACCATTACACCCTACAGTTGCTTCATAGCCGTTTGATGCATGGGGATTGGACGTCGTAGGGCCGATTGTACCAAAGTCATTTGAATGAGAAGCTTACATCCTAGCTGCGACAGATTACTTCGCCAAGTGGGCTGAAGCCATACCCCTAAGGGAAGTCAAGAAAGAAACTATCGTCCGTTTCATCAAGGAGCATATCATCCACCGATATGGCGTGCCTCGCTACATCATCACTGACAACGGAAAACAGTTCTCCAACCGACTCGTGGATGAGCTCTGCGAGAAATACAAGTTCAAACAGCACAAGTTTTCCATGTATCATGCTCTGGCCAGCAGTCTTGCAGAAGCATTCAACAAAACATTGTGCAACCTCTTGAAAAAGGTTATGGGCCGAACAAATAGAGACTGGCATGAAAGAATAAGCGAAGCACTCATATAGGTCGACATATAGGACTCCTACCCAAGCTACACCTTATTCTCTCGTATATGGCGTAGAAGCTGTTCTACAGTTCGAAAGTCAAATCCCCTCACTAAGGATGGCTATACAAGAAGGCTTGACTGATGAAGAAAATGAAAAATTGTGTCTTTAAGAGCTGAAAGCGCTGGATGAGAGAAGGCTCGAGGTTCAGCAGCACTTTGAGTGTTATCCAGCACGGCTCTCCAAGGCTTTTAACAAGAAAGTTCACCCTCATTATTTTCAAGTCGGAGATCTCGTCCTTGCACTGCGTAGGCCTATCATCACAACTCACAAGACGAAACGCAAGTTCACATCAAAATGAGATGGACGTTACATAATACAAGAAGTCTACACCAACGACGCCTACTTAATCATGGCAGAAGACTACTTGAGGATCGGCCCCATCAATGAGAGATTCCTGAAACGCTACTACCCCTAAAACAAACACACAGTGCTTCTGGCCCGCAAGAGCTTAAACTGTGTACGAAAAAATCATCATCAAAATCACCATTAAAATCGTAAAAAAAAAAACCATCATTTCTTTGAACTACGTGATGACTTGATGCCTCCTCAACCAAGGGTATGTAGGCAACTTGAAACTTCAAAACTTCAAGTACAGTCGCATCATAAACAAAAACAAAAACACTTTGAACAATAAAGGGAAAATTCAAAATATGGATACTTTATTTCTTTAAAGGAAGTCGACTCTGAAGCCTTATTACAAAAGGAAGGCACTACTCGAAAGCTATGTCCCTAAAACTACGGAGACGATCTTCAAGCAAGGCTTCCAAAGTCTTCAAAGTCTCTACCTTTGTGGGAGACAAGATGGGCAACTCCATAGCCATACCTTTCTCTTGTTCTAGGCATGAAATCTTCTCCTAGTATTGAGAAAGTGTAGCTCACTGCTTTGCAAGAACACTTTCAAGTTGTGATGCTTCGATTCCCAACTGCTCTCGCT
>JADOBS010302725.1:0-15084 GCA_015708375.1 Cydonia oblonga | reverse complement strand
TGGGCATACGAGAAATGATAAGATTAGGAATGAGGATATCCGAGGTAAAGTAGGAGTAGCTGAAATTGAAGGAAAGATGAGAGAAAATCGGTTACGGTGGTTTGGACATGTGCAACGAAGGCACACTAACGCTCCGGTTAGAAGATGCGACTACGGGACAGAGGTTCAGGGCCGAAGGGGTATAGGAAGACCTAGGAAAACGTTGAAAGAGACTCTAAGAAAAGACTTAGAGTACTTGGATCTAACGGAGGACATGACACAAGACCGAGCGCAATGGCGTTCTAGGATTCATATAGCCGACCCCACTTAGTGGGAAAAGACTTTGTTGTTGTTGTTATTATTAGATTTCACTTCCTAAACTTAAGAAAGCCCTCTCAAGCTCCAACTAATGATTTTAATGATATCATCATCTTCGTGCATGGTTAGCACTATTATTCACATAATTGATCTTCAATTTCAAATTTTCCAGCTCTCCAATCCTCATTGTACTTGGGGGCGGCGAGTTTGTGTCATACCATATTGTGTGCATCCAGATTTCTAGTCAACCCTAACCGAACGAATTTGATTAATCATGTCAATTGACTCGACACTCAAACTTTTGTGATTGAGTTGACAGACAAGTATGGTGATCTAGAAACTTAAAAGACTAAGTTCCTGTTATTTCTAGGCCAAACCTATCATTTCCGATTCTTCAAAAACTAACAATCTACTTTATCTTGACTGAAGGATTTATATAATACCAGAATCGAAATATTCCTCCTTGACACTAGGTTTGTGCAAAGTAACAGTCAACCTACTTAGTAACTTTGCATTTGGTCAAAGCCAAATTATCATGCCGTGCTCAAAATTGTCACTCCTAGTTTTTCTCTCATTCTTCTTTCATTTCCCCCACCTCCTACTCTTGTTTACTAGAAATGGAACTAACGATAAGTTCGTTTTCTTCCCAAGAAATTTCCAGTTTACTCCACCCTTCCTCGTCAAACAAGTTCCTCTCCTTTTTCATACCCACATCCCCCAACCTCTCAACTCTACTGGCTATTCTTTTCCTCTCGCATAACTTGAATTGTTACCAACTTATATCACACCACCTATACCTACAGAGAGACTCTCCAAACATGACGGATTATACCCGACCTGCAAACCTTCGAACTGTCACTACTTGTAAGTCAGATTCTGGTAACCCCACCCCTCAACAAGCGCAACACGGGAAGAAGTAATAGGAGAACAATCTAAATACACTAGATTTACATTTACATGAGGACTTATTTAGAACAAAAAGAAGATAAAAGAAGACGAGAACCTAAGACGAAGAAACCCACTATTTGTTAGCTTCGACTATTCGAGGAAAATAAGCAAATAGATAGCTGAGAGTCATGCTGATTCCGTTACAATGCAGTAATAATTAATTAAAATAACCATAATCAAGTCGGAGATTTGTTCTCTAAGCAACAGACCAGCAACAATTACAAGCTATAGTAATACACAATTGCGTAGAATCGACAGGATTTGGGTAATTTGAGCTTCTTTTCAGAACAAAATTTTCTCACTGACCAAACAAGAAAGAAATACTAGAGGGAGAGTGAGAGAGAGAGAGAGAGTACCTGAACTCTGTGCTTGAGGAAGTCGACCAGGGACTGTAGGTTGGTGGTGGGGTCCCTGTCCGCGACTTCCATGGACATGGTCAACCGATTGGTTTTGGCGGCTCGTTCCTCTGATGATTTTGCTCGTTTCTACTTCCCGCAGAGAGAGATGGGTGGGTGGTGATGGAGCCTGGTATGGAGAAGACCGGGGGTGGCGGCAGTCCAATTTATCTAATCAGGACCTTACCAAGAGGGTCCCATTTTTCTAAAAAAAATGGAAGATCCATTTTGATCGTTGGATTGGCTTTAATGAAATTGTATGGTTGAGATTAAAACACAGACCACAAAATCTCAACAACAGGATTTCATTAAAATCAAATCCAACGGTCAAGAGAATGTCCCTATTTTTTTAGAAAAATAGAGACTCATCTTGTGAAAGGTTTCCTTATCTAATATTACCATGTCATATGGTTTGTAGTTGGTACTCAAATTTTATAATAAAAAAAAAACAAAAAAAATCCGAAGAAGAATGAATTGAACATTCGAATTGTTATTACTACTTCAAAAATCTTATTTGGCACTTCAAACTTTATATTATTAGAAAGAAAAATATACTTGTGAGGAGCGTAGAATGAGATTTTTAGAGTGTTAATAATAATTTCCTTATTTTATCTTTCAATCTTTACTCTTTATAAGCAAACATAGGCTAAGGTAGGGGTGTCAAATTAATTCATCTACTTGTTAATAGATACCTATTAAGATATATTTAGTTTGATTTCACCTTACATCATCATCAACATTATCAATCCCACCTCTATATTGTCGTAATATCAAATTAATAGGTCTTAACGAATACCCATTAATAATCCAATGAATTAGTTTGTCACCTCTAGGCTAAGGACCAAACCAAACAGACATTTTCCTCATTCTCATGTTTGAGAGATGGAAAAAGAGGGAAATCTTTCTTGAGGAGCGGAACTATGTTAGGGTATTTTCAATGAAAGATGCAAAACTGGAAAATACTCCAATGGCTGGATGCAAAATATCCATCTTTGCAAGAATATGTAAATAAAAATGTAAATTTACATTTTTTTAAGGTGGACCTTGCCGATCATAGAGAGAACAATAAATGAATCTCAAATTTATATCTTGTAGTGGAGTTGAACTAACATTTACACCTTCAAAAAATAATAATTGTTGTAGGCATAATTTATTGAATAATTATGAAGGCCAGAAAGAGAGAGGGTGCGGCATAGAAAGAGAAGAGAGAAGAGAGAGCTACGTAATTGTGAGGTGTGTTATATTCCATCCCATTGTGCCTTTATTTATAGTAGTAGGGAAGGTTAGTTCCTTACCCTTTAGGATTACAACTCATAATAGGTAATCAACTTCTAAATGGAATATAAAGAGATATTCTAAGATATACTAGGATTTACTCAATCACATTCCTAATGTAATATGATTGCAACAGTCCCCCTTGAGTGTGTAAATACTCAAGTGAATGGCACATTAGATCTTCAGCAATGAAGTAAGTAAAGTTGATAAAGTCATTGGCACAATGAGCGAATGTGAGTCTCATATCAACGAAAGAATGCATAAAAAGGTAAAACTCATAAAACCTCGCTATGGTAAAGCCCAAGGTGGGAGAAAAACCCATATACTAAGGAGAAAAGTGAGAAGTTGCATTAAATCAAAACTATACGTCTTTTGGACGTAAATAGAAGAGCTCACAAGGGTATGATCAACCCCGGATGGGTGCCTCGTTAAAACCTAATTAAGTAGCAAAAACCCAGTGGGAAAAATGCTCTTAATCGTTTTAAGATCAAGTGAGTATACTTCTAGATACTCTCCCTAAGTTTGACATAACTTCCAAATGAGAATTACAAGCATTGCATATGATAGTTAGGCATACCAATTCCTCGGACAAGCTTCTCAAAGTTGACTTCAGTAGTGACGTCGTGTAGAGGTTGGCAAGGTTGTCTGGGATCGGCTTGCATGCCTTCAATATCCTGATGTTTTGCTGATGTAGATGTAACCGCAATATGTCTTTGCGTTGATGTATCATAGCTTGGTCGGGTTGATACATGCAGCATAATCTTCATAGATCGTCGTTAGGACTTAACGATAGATGAAAGATAGCAAGTACTTTGAATATGCTCAACAAGAACTTCTAACCATGTCTTACTTGTGGCGTAGTGAAGTAAGGTGAGTCTTGGAACGATTCGAAGATTTCGCAACTAAGGTCATATCATGGACCTCCAAGATATTGCGATATCCTTAACGTAAAGATACAACCATTCAGGGATTTTGCCTTATGTGGGTTTGATAAGTAACCAGCGTCAGCATAACAAACAAGGCAAGCATCATTCTGAGGATCGGGGGGTTGGATTCGCTCGAGATGCGTTGGGATTTGATTTGCCCAAATTCGCAGTACCTTTAGGGTACGTCTTTAATACCAATTCAGTAGTTGCGTGTAGACACGGTGTTGCATCTTTACTAATAGATCAACGACGAAGGAGATGTCTTGTCTAAATACAATGAATTAAGCACAACGAAGCGCAAAGTTGAACTCAAATATGGAATTTCGAATTCCATAACCTCTTCAAGGGTCTCATTTGCATATAATGTATGGACGATCAAAGGTATACTTAAAGGTGACACTTTGGAGTGTAGTTTGACTAGTAGACCAAAATGCCGTCAGAACAATGCTTCAACTTCAAGTCAAGGCATAAACGAGTTTTCCTAAGATTCTTCATCTCAAATTCCATCTTTAGGTGCGAGGCAGTTTTCTCAAGCTCTTCCGGAGTCTTAGTGAGATTCGTGTCAACGACATAAACTATAACTCTAGCAATTCGGAATAAGACTTCCTAGTTTTAACACGTAAGGGCATTTATTCATATCCCTGACTGATCAAATAATCATGTAAACAAGTATACCACATCCGTCAGATTTTTCAATCCATAAGTGAACACCTCAAAATGAGTTAAGAGGGTGTTCTGTGGTTTGAAACTATTTGAACCGGTCCATGTAATTCTTCGGGAACTTACATGTAATTCTCCGTATCTATATCCCCATGGAGAAAACACTAACCACATTTCATAATGCTGATATCAATCACATGACATTTTGAGAGAAACCTTACGCCATAAGGCATGCATCATATCGCACTATTTCATTCATCTCATAACGCTTCCTTTCCCATTTGTAACACAACTGGGTTACCTTGGGCAGTGTAGGAACGATAAGTCCAAAATACACTTTGGTAAAAAATTTGACTTGAATTGTAATTTCAGTTGTCCAATCAGTTCTACGTTGTCACTTAATCAACGAAACATGATTCGATATCATCACTTTTCATTTATGTTAGTAGCTATCATATAAGTGAAAACATCATCGATGGTAATCTCATTTCAATTCCATTTAGCTCATCCAAACTAGTATACTGGACCAAGAACTTCAAGTCTCGAGAGTAATCCAGATTAATCTCATAAGATGGAAATGATTTGAGACAGCGATCAAGTATAGATTCATTATTGTGCCGTGTCTTCCTCTTCTAGGGAAGTGAATCCTATGAACCGAGTGATCTGTTGTGCTCCAGGCCAAGATAGATTGATTGGCTATCCGCAAGTGTACCAGACCGTCCAACAGGGGAGTCTAAACCTCCCAACAGGGGCAACACACCTTCCAAGGATGTGGACTCGACGTCCGTTAAGTATGTCTATCATTGCAGACATGTTTGCAGTTGGTATATGATCTCGTCATTTCAGCTAAATCAGAGGAATACGTCTGGGACAACATTCTGAAAGCTAGAATTCATCGCACTTGCTTATCACACTTGTACGGTATATGGATCAAGATGAGACATAGTGGGCAACGTCTACGCAACTTCGCGTTGTTCTATATGAATGTTGACATTCTTATTCCCCATAACGGCAGGAAGACTATCTCACTAAAGTAGCAACCAACAAATAAGAGGTAAAGAGATCCCGTGCAAGGGCTCTAAGAGAGCTAATGTGAATGAGAATCATGATTGACAAAGATTCACATCCTTCTTTGAGGGTACGTTGCAGCGGCACAACTTGGCACATGGAATGCACACCCAAATGTGTAAATACAAAAATGGTTAGGTTCGTACCCAATAACCAACTGTAACGTCAAATAGGTTGGGTGGCAATGAGCCTCAAGGTAGACTAACATAGATGTGTACAAGGTTTCATGGCCCTAGGCAGAAATCGAAAACTTGGTACATTCGCCAAAATCTGGGTGATCATTTAAATTGCGCTTTATGATTGCTAGGCGAGGCTATTTGGGTGAAAATAGGAATTCGATGTTCAATTATAAACCCAAAAGACATGTAATACTTTATCAAAAACCGTTGATATAAACTCTCCGGCATTATCCAGTTTCCCAGACTTTAAGGGATAAGTAGGATGGTTATCCCTTAATCGACCAAGGGGTTTAGCAGCAATGTGTGTGGACAAACATGTAACCAGTTTGTCGATTCATCAACCAAAACCATAAGTATTTATATGGTCCGCATTTTGGTTGGATTAGTCCACATATATTCCCTTGAATCCATTGTGAAAATGGGGTGATTTCGTATCTTTGCGAGGAATGATATAGAAAATCAATTTCCCTAATGAGCAGGCTTGGCAAAGTGTACTTGTAGGCATAAGATCCTTACTTCGGGTAAGGAGATGCGTCGTAGCATCATTGTTGGACCTGAGTCTCCCAAATGGTCATGCCAAAGCAAGTCAATTGCTCAATCGCCAGGCTCCAGGTTGGCCACATGTGGTGTGTTCCTAGTCGGGAGACAGTCCATTGGCCACAAATCAAAGCTTCAGGCTCAATTTTGGAGGTGGTGCAAATATATTTAACTCTATTTTCTTCAGTGGTTTCATTTATGATCATTGTTCTCTCGAATATCTATAAAAACTCAACGAAAAAGAGAATTTAAGGTCCCTTAAATGGTAATTCAGTACCATTAATACAACGAGGAGCATGCCAATGCTCTTAATCAGGTTGGATAGACCTAAAAGCGTTGTTAGATATGTGATTTAGGTGTAAAGTTAGCGTGCGTAGTATCGCATTCATCTAGACAGCTAACGTCCCCACATTCATACCTAATCACATGTTTAATTGAATCAATCACATGTATACAATAAACATGATTCAATTACCTTGTATTCGAGGATAATATCAATAAGATTATCCATAAGTAAAACATACACCAAACTTGAATCTAAGAACATGGAAAAATGTTCACAAAGTAAATGGTTTACTAAGGGGATTCGGCTAATAAGGCCATCCATGTCAAAATTCTGCTCTTCCAATGATGTTTGGTGGAGCAAAATTAGTCTCACAGATTGGCTACGAAAATGATACTCCTCAACAACATTGGTAGGGGCACGAACATGTGCATAACCAATGATCTATTCCATGGAAACAGAAGTAGATTCTACAATTTCGGGAATATTTTTCATTATTCTTGAAGTTTTTAGGTCTTAAGTGCCAAGGATCATGCTTCGGGCATGATGCCACACCTTGGCAAGCCCTGATTTTACCATATGTTGTAAAAACAAACTCAAAATTAGATCGTGAGAGAGACATACCTGAACTTGGCTTCGGTAGGTTCCAGCCGAAGCTGGAGGTGTCTGTTCGGTAGGCCTTTGTCGAAGTAGAGCAATACCTTTTGGTGCATCTCTACCGAAGTAGAGCATGCTCTTCGGTGCATCCCTACCGAAGCAGGGCATTACCGTTCGGTAGGCTCTGACTGAACTAGGTTTGAACCATTCGATAGAATCTAGCCAAACTGGGTCTATTCCTTTCTCTCACGTTTGCAGTAGTAATCAGATCTGAGAATTTGGTTAACTTCCACTTTCTACATTACCGCTTCAGAAGCGAGTTAAAAACATGGAAGGACGAGAAAGGCATTCTTTAGTCAAAATTCGATTGGATTTATAAACTTCATAATTGTACTCATTCATGGACGTAATCATGGTGAGCTTCAAGCAATGTCTTGTACCCCACATAAAGTGGTTTCTATTAGAAATGTCCAAATAAGAGAAATCGAACTTGTGACGGTTCGACAATCCACTAAATTGGAGGGAACAAGATTGTGATTAGTGTTATGGGAATGAATCATCCATAAGCATCAAAGTTAGAACATTCAAGTTCTAAGACATGGTCTTCATGAAAAACGTCAGGTTTTCATGGGTGTATTGTTTTATGAAAACTTTGGGTTTCAAAGACACTAAATTTGAAACTACAGGATCAATTTAGTTTATGAACGTTTAGTTCATAAAAGAAAGGTTCTTGCAAAAACACATAATGCAATATGATGATTTAAGTGTAGTGGATTTAAGTTGCTTCAGGAACTCAAGTGTGAGTGCTTCGGGACTACGAAAGTGTGTCAACAGTTCAAAGTATAAAAATAAATTATTGAATTGTTAATGTCGAAAAGTAATCTTCAGATTAATAATTTTGGATTCATTATCAAATTAATGGATTGCAGGTCACGTTTAATTAATTCAATAAATCAGGCCATACAGGGTCGATTGTAGATGCAAAATAATGCTAAAATAATAGCGTTGGGTCAAAAATACCATAGCCCAAAAAATTGGACTGGGTGCCGTGAGTAAAAGGGTCGAGCAAATTGCTAGCCATGGGTTCACATAGAAAGCAAGCCCCGCGAAACTGGTTTACGGGTTTGGGTCACACGAGGCCCAGCTGAGGCTGGGGACGAGTCCAATGGGCTATGGCACAAGCCCATCAACCAAGAAGGTTGCGGCATGCAGGCCAGGGCAAGTGGGACGAAAGCCCAGCATGGCTGCAAGCATGCGGGTCAGGTCTGGGGTCTTTGGACGCACGATGTAGTCCAATCCAGGCCAAGGCTTAGTAGTGGTGCAAGGACAGTGAGCCCAATAGGTTGCTGTGATCAGTCTGAGGTATTACACAGTGGTGGTGCGGTGGGTGTGCCGCACTATGTCCAGTTTTCCCCTTTTTCTTCTTTTTTCTTTCCCAACATGGGTAGGGTTTTACAAACCCTAGATTTGCTTCTAATTTATTTTATCATTGACTCACAAATTCCACATAGAAATATAATTGCATAATGCATATATTGACAAATATATAAACATATACAATATATATATGTCGTAAGGAAAATATAAACATAGAGGGGTTCATGCATCATGGGGAATGTTTTCATGCTTCGTTGACATTTCAAATATCTTCATTTATTTTCAGCATACCTGATTGGCAGAAAACTACAAAAGCCTTTGAATTTGTAGAAGATTCCTCTCTGAAAGTCGGAATTGCATCTCCAGTACGTTGTATCACGTTCAACACAGAAAAATTTAATTGAATCAATAACATGTAGATCAATTCAATAAAATAATTAAATTAATCATGAAAAGAATGATTAAAACATAATACTCCCCTGATTGAATATCAAACTCTCTTTAGCACAACGTCAAGAGCTTGCTGAAAACGTGTTGTGGGCATAATTTACTGAACAATTATGGAGGCCAGAAAGAGAGAGAGGGTGCAACATAGAGAGAGAAGAGAGAGATATGTAATTGTGAGCTGTGTTCTATTCCACCCCATTGTGCCTTTATTTATAGTAGTAGGGAAGGTTAATTCCTTACCCTTTTAGGATTACAACTCTTAATAGGTAATCAACTCCTAATAGGAATATAAAGAGATATTCCAAGATATACTAGGATTTTCACAATCACATTCCTAATCTAATAGGACTGCAACATAAATGAGATTTAAACGTAGTTTTTACATCTCAAATTTGCATCTCTTCATCAAAGATGCTCTTATCAGTGAATCTCATTGCTTCTTATAATAGCAAATTTAGTCATATCTTTGACTTTATTATTTTACTTACAATGTCCTAAAACTCTAGAATCAAATCACCTTGATTCAATTATAATTTGTTTATCCTAAACCAATACATTTCTCTATTTTTTTGGGTAAAAGCGGAAGATTTATTATCGAAAACACATTATTACAAAAAACGACGTCCAATTACAAGAAAAGCCCAAAAGAAAGTATGGACCCCCAAATCAAAGCTCAAAACAAAAGTTTGAGCCCATAAATAACAAACAAAACAGAAAACCCTAAATTCCTTGCGACCGCCATTGATGCATTGTCGAAAAATATCCGCCCAATTGACGCCAAAAATCCACCCAAACAATTCCACAAAAATGATGGAAAGACGACTCCAACAACCTTCACAAAACAACATAGATGTCAGAATAATAACAACAAACCAAAGAAAGTTGGTGAGAGAACTCATTAACAACAAAGTCATCTAAGGGAACAAAGTCATCGAATACAAATGCATGGGAGGTGGTGATGTGAACATCACCTGCACTGGAGCTTTACACGTATCTAGAGATAATCGCGTCAAAACACGTTCAAGACAAGTGGCTACAGATCTAAAATCAGATAGGTTTGAGGAAAGCCAAAGAGGTGGAGGATGAGAAATAGAAAATGAAATTGATGGCATGAGATTCTGAGTTAAAGCACATCATCGAAGAGGATCAATGGAAAAATTACAGGAAAAACTAAACTCAGGACCCAGGCCTTAAGAAGGGCTGGTGGCAGAGGAGATGAAATAGAAAGATGGCTCGGCAAACAAGCTAGAAAATCTCTCACATGAAAGGAGAAAAAGACTCTCATAGTAGGAGAGACATTGGTCCTTTGTCCTAAACACTTTGACATCGACTACCATCTCTCCTAAATCCTAACCCCTTCGCATAAACTGTAAATATTTGAAGGGAAATGAATTCTAAAGAAAGAATATAACTAATTGATGATATGGAAAGTAGCTCAACTTCTTATAAGCCATTGCAAGGTTTCTTTTTTAACCGATGTAGGATTCTTTTACCTTCACATCACATGTAGCGAATTTTCAAGCCAAACACGTAGACAAAACGAATTAGGTGATGTGAAGCACGCGTGGCTGTTGGACTCAACAAGTGGACAAATCTACTCTAATATCATGAAGTAAGTTTGATTTTCACCAAAGAAGTCAATAGGTACTATGGGGAGTAGCTCAACCTCTTATGAGCCATTGCAAGGTTTCTCCTCTTACCAATGTAGGACTCTTTTATTTTCACATACTCACATGCTCCCTCACATGTGATGAATTTTCAAGCCAAACACATAGACAACAGGAATTTGGTGACGTGAAGCACGTGTGGTGAGAAAGTTGGGATTCCACTGTAAAATTAATTGGCAATATTGGGAATTGTTCAACCTTTTATAAGCCCTTGCACGGTTTCTCCTTTCACTAATGTCAGACTCTTTTACCTTCACATCTCATAATTAATGTATTCATCATTTTCTCCTTACACACATCTGTTTATTTATGGCCTTTAGAATGATTAATCAACATAAAATAAAGATACAAATAAACATGAGTGCAAAAAAAGAAAAGGAGTGCATAAGTCATTTCCTATATTTTTTTTTTGAACAATTGATATTATCTACACTAAGGGGTCGGGGTTGGGTTAAGCCTCACAATGGGCTAGCAATAATGTGGTTCAAATTCACATTTGGCGAGAATCGAACCTAATACCTCTCATTTACAAGTGAAGATGAATACAACTACACCGTAGTACTAAGTGACAATTTCATGATGTTAATCCATATCACGAAATCACACAAAATTAATAACAATTATAATTACATGACAATCAATATATGTCACTAATCAGGTAGAAAATATATGATCCTTTACCAAACGTGGATGTGAATTGCTCCTTGAATTATTCTGGAAGAAAAAGTGTAACGACTCGCCCCAAAAAATTATGATTTTTATAATTTTTATATGTGAAATTACGAAAATGCGCTTCGAGGTAAATACGTTGACTTATGTTGACTGCCTTGTCGTGTTACGTAAGATTCATTTTCTTGGTGTAATCTTGTAATACTCATCGCTACAAAAGCATGGGTTCAAACGGAACGCAATTTGGAGTTATAACGAAGGAGATATTAACATTTAAAGTCGGGGACATTTTAGTAAATTGATTATTTTCTAGAAAGCTCCAGATTTTTGGAGCAAAATGTGGAAAGCCACGTGTGTGGCCCAGATTGAATAAAAGAAGAAACAGACGGTTGGGAGAAGAGAAAATGAGAGAAAGGAGGGGCGGGACGCCCAATCAGAAGAGGAAATAGAAAAGAGTGACCAATGAGAGAGAAAAGAAAGGAGAGAAATGAGAGAAAGGAGAGAAATGAGAGAAAGGGAGAAGGAGAGGAACCCGTCGGGTTCCCCTTGACCCGTACCCGACCTGGCGACATCCATGCTTTCTGATGCCATTCAGGCAATTTTTTTTCGGCAAATCACGTCCTACCACCACTACCAAACATCTGCCTGACCTCCCCTCGTTCATTTCCACCCAAAACCCACCTAGATTGACCCCGTTTTGAGGAAGAACGGAACCCATGGGTTTCAAAGGTGTCATGGCAGAGATCCACTCATCGTGAAAGCATCGTCGACCATTACCACCATCAAACCACTCACCTTGAACCCAGGAACAAATCCCAAACAAGTTTGGAGGTGTCAAAGTTCGAATCAAGGTTGAATCAAAGCACACCCAAATCTAGGGTTCCGGCGGGTTTTCGTGAAATTGGGGATTTTCCATGCCAAATTGGCCTTGGTCGTAGGTATGAAAGTTTCTCTACTCATTGAGATCTTTGTTCCTGTAAGATTTGAGAATTTTTGAAGTTGTTGGATTTTTCGGAGAGTCGGGGCGGCTGACCGTCACGCACGGCGGCTCGGGGAGGAAAAACATGAGGTTCCTCAAAGTGCCGAATCCGAATCCGCCATCCGTTTTCCAAAATTATAATGTTTTAGTAGAGTTTTGCTAAAAGGTTCCTATTTGTGTTTAGGCGCGTTAGCGGGAAATGCTTACATCCTCGATAGTTTGAGCGGGTTCTCGGGCAATGGAAAAACTAGTGAGTGGACCCCTTCTTAACCTATATATTTTTATAAATATTTACCTAGCATGCATGGCATATTTCATGATTTTAATGATTTATATTTTATGCTTTACTTTATGGATTTCTATATTATGATTTATTTAATTTACGTTTTATGAAACGTTATAAATTATTAGTTTTACACTTAGAAGAGGTTTAGGATTATTGCTTTTATGCCCTTTTAAATATTACGGATTTATGAAATATTATGGAATGTGGTTTATGAGAATGATTTGAGTTGGATAGCTTTCATGGTTATATATGATTTTTGAGACGAGGTTTGAGTTTTTGAGCTTCAATGTTTGAATACGAGATTTTGAGATATGATTTTGAGCACTTACCTAGTGGGTTATCATACGGCACATCCGCACACCACATGTATTGTCTATGGCCAAAGGACATAGATGATGGAGGAGTGAGTTATGATATATATTATACCCCCAACTTCATCGTTGAAAGCGGTGTCGGACAGCTTCATTAGCTGCGGCTAATGTCAGTGTGGATGTATGTTATTTTATACAACTTCACCTTTGGGTGATGGATAGGTATTACCTTTGGACCGACTATGATACCCCGAGTTGAGTACTTCACTGATGACATTTACGGATTTGCCTTCGGGCGACATTTTCAACATTTGTTTAGCATGGTTTTACACATCGATTTCACGAACATTTTTCATTGCATGCTAGGGTTTTCATAAAACCTACTATGTAGTATTATATATATGTTTTCAAAATAGGGGGTTATTATGTTCAAAAATAAAATATTTTCCTATTATTAGTACTAATATTATAAACTCTGGTCCACTCACCTTTTCTTGTTTTACGCCCCCTTCAGGAATTAGGATCGAGGCACATAATCTCGGCTTCAGGGCACTTCGGTTTAGTTATTCCCAAGTCTTCTCAGTATAGACATCATTTCCTTGTTCATATCTTTTCTTAGTAAACCTTTCATATTATTCTTAGTAGTTGTATGCTCTGAATACAATTTTGCTTTAGTTTATATCTTTCTAATTAAATATTTTATCGGTAAGCATATTTTTAATGACTTCGTCACCCTCGGGTGTCGGCTAGCATGTGTCTATCCTGATATTTGGGATATCGAGGTTGGGGAGTGTCAAAAAAGCAATCCACCCAATTTTTTCGTGAAGAAAAAGAGTGCAGTTCTTTTGTTTAGGATGGTAAATGCTGTTGTGTAAGGAAAGCAAGAGCGTCCCCTTGGTGGTTGGCACTCACTCCTCCATCTATCATCTATCTTGTATGACCATTTTGCAATCATCACCTACTCTCCCAAGAAACCAAAAGCAACTTGGAACTCCTAACTTCCTAATCTAAAACTAACCTTCTCAATGCATCTTTCTCGTGTTATTTGAAACGAGGAAGATAAAGTTAAAATAAGTGGATCCAATTAACTCCTTTTAATTTCACCAGAATAAAAAATTTTGTTGAAAAAGTTAAATTAAAGATCACTCGAAAACTTGGATGTGGAAAAATTGGCAAGAGGGTACGTGCTCTTCTATGCATCCCGTCTGAATTCTTGTTACCTCAATTTTTGGTTCAAGTGATGTACTACTTTAAACTAATATAAATTGTAGGGCCAAGTGGCCATTTATCACAATAGTGGAAATATATAAATTGCAAGGAGAGAAATTCAAACTCGGGTGACATAAAAAGGAGCACATATGCTCTAGTCAACTTGACTATACCTACCTTTTGCATCTGTTAGCAAATATTTAATTTCAATACACATGACATGATTTTATAACATGGCATGGTGATACTATATATGATTATTGGAGAAATAATTGGGTGGTTTTTACAAATATGAGAGACGTGGTTGGTGAAGCCCATTTTGATGGGGGACCGTTTAAATTCTCTATTTAAAGATATACATTATGCAAACCCTCCACAAAGTAAGTTTTAGAGAGATCAGTCACTTAATTTGTTACGAAATTTCTCTGCACTATTCTTGCTAGCTTTCACATAAACCCATTAATTGTTTTTTTTCCATGGCATTGATCCTTCCAAGTATTCCAAGCCTTAAGCAGCCTCCAAGTCAAATTGGCAGCAAGCCAAGTGAAGGGTGAACATGTTCCAACTAACATACCAAGACACCAACTCACCACTCTCATCAGATCCATCATCAACAAACAGGACGAACCACAACCCTTTTACGTTCTCGATTTGGGAGTTCTTGTCAGTCTTATGCAAAAATAGAACCGTTGCCCTCCCAACGTTCTGCCCTTCTTTGTTGTCAAGTGTAACCCTGAGCCTGCATTCATTGCAGCATTGGCAACGCTCGGTGCGAGCTTTGACTGTGCTAGCAAGGTGGAGATTGAGGCCATCATTTCTCATGGTGTAAGCCCCTCAAGGATAGTCCACGCCAATCCATGCAAGGGTGAGAACCATTTAAGGCACGCAGCTGGAGTCGGGGTCAATCTTGCAACCTTCGACTCCATAGACGAACTCAACAAGATAAAAAGATGCCATCCCAAATGTTCCTTGTT
>JADOBS010302724.1:0-15080 GCA_015708375.1 Cydonia oblonga | reverse complement strand
AGAAATTGAGGAATTGAAGTAAATAATATTGATAGTTAATTAAATTAGTGTTTAGTTGGGCTTATCACCGATAGTTATTCCCGAAAATAATGGTTCAGGAGTAAAGCGTTATTGATTGTGCATTTTACGCCATATTATATGTATATTTGAAATTACTATGATATGATTGAGTTTTAAATTGTATCATGACATATCCATATGTATTTTACCTGCATGTAATTTTTGTGAATGTTTTGAAGTGCGAAGAGGAACGCAGGACACACAAGTAAGTTCATGTGAGTTTATGGAATTAGTTGAAATGATTGAATTATGGCATGATTACATTTATGTTTTAGGCAACTCCGACATTGTTTTACAGGTTGCAATAGTAGGCAACTTTGATACTATCGTAGAGGTTGCAAAAGTAGGCAACTCCGACACTGTCGTATAGGTTGTCTATGAGACGTACATGTTATATTAGATGCATTTATAGCTCATAAACCTGCACCCCGGCGTTAGTGCTCCCTCTCATGGTCGGGGCACAGTCCTTCACGTGATGTTCACCTCCCGCATCTTACGCTCACCTTGGACTCAAGGTAGGTGCACAGGCCTGTTGTACAGACCACTATAGGTGGTTTCAACTTATAGGTGACCCGTGATTATTCGCACAGTCTTCATGTGATCGTAGCACTTGAGCATACTTATTTACACCCAGTCTTGTCGTACAAACCACTATAGGTGGTTTCGACTCGTGTGCTATGATATTTTATGAGCTATAGGTTCAGCCGTACATGCCACAAGAGGTGGATCTGGCTGACACACTACTTGGATATTTGATGTGCTAGCATTGATTAACGAGATATAGATTAAGTCGTACAGGTCATAAGAGGTGACTCCGACTTATGTGCTAGCATTGATTGATGAGATATGGATAAGTCGTACATGTCATAAGAGGTGACTCCGACTTATGTGCTAGCACTGATTGATGAGATATGGATAAGTCGTACAGGTCACAAGAGGCGACTCCGACTTATGTGTTAGCATTGATTGATGAGATATAGATTAAGTCGTAGAGGTCACAAGAGGTGACTTCGACTTATGTGCTAACATTGATTGATGAACTATGGGTGGAGTCGTACAGGTCACGTTAGGTGACTCCAACTTGCGTGCTAATATAGATTGTTGAGCACATGATTATTTATATTTCTGATGAGATGTTGTGTCGTGGTACATTTATGGATTTCATGTTGTTATACTTTTGATTTCACATTGGTACGTGGTATGATTTCCTAGAAACTATACAGGTGTTACAACTAGGGATTATGATGTTTTAGAAGGTTTTTATTAAAATTGTATTCTAGGGCCACTCACCCTTATTTTGTTTCACCCTCCAGGTTTTATTAGCTGAGGTTTCTTATCGACGAAGATTCATGGAAAATCTTGGTATTGGAGATTACCTTTAATGGTATGATTTTCAATTCATTCTACTGTACTTTACTTATGCTCTGGCATCACGTGTGAAATGGGTTCATTCCCGCTCATAGCGCACTCTCGTAATTAGGCACTTTTAGGTTTAAATTTATTCACATTTCCCACATCACTATACTTTATGGCTTCGTCACCCTCTAGGTATTGGCCAACACAACTCCATTTGGAGTCCAGGGGGACTTTCCGGATCGTGGTGTGTCAACTTTGGTAGTTAATCAGAACCATGCCCTTCTGTTACACAATTGAACCAAGAAATTACAATCTATTGGGATGTTTAAGTTCCAGTAGGAGAATGTTATCCTTAGTAGAGAGGATCATGTATCAAGATTGGAGCAACAAGCTATTATTACCTAAGGTTGTTCAAGGTTTCATCCTAAAATCAATGAACAAATAATACACCTAGATACCCATAAAGAAAAAATCCATATCGAACATACATTATTATAGGATTGCATACGCATCTCTTGATAACAATTTTAACGACCCAAGTTCCACACCATTTGACCTTTCCAGATTCACCAAATGAACCCTGAAAGATTAAATGGATTTTTAATAGTTATCAAAACCATTTAATACGATGCCCATTTTGATATATTAGTTTCTTATACATAGAACTCAACAAAAGGTTGTCTTTATTTCCCTATGCTATGATATATACATGCCGAATTGTTGATAAATGCTCTGTGTTTAGTTCTGACATGTCAAACTTCACATCATTTGTATCTTGTTTATGTTCAACAATCTACAGAAATGCATGAAGATTTGTCATCCGCAAAATATTATACATATATAAAGTGTCAATTTACTCCTCAACGATGAAATTTTGAACTTAAAACAATTCAAACACGCAATTATAGTGATCGTATTAAATATTTCCTCAAATAGGCCCGTGAAGAGAAACCAATTGTACAAATAACAAATTACTCATTCGACAAACTGAATATAAAGTTATTTATGCAAGTTCCAATCTTGTGCAATGTTATCAATCTTTATTTACCCTGAACTAGTTGAAACCCTAGTATCTCGCTACAAAAATCAAAACGTTTTTTCGGAAACATTACGAAAGATCTTTTACGACTTGGCCTTTGACTTATGAAGGATCTAAATTTACAATTTGTTCTCTATCTTTCATTAGAGAAAAAAAAAACCCAAACTCTTTTAATCCAATCATAATTTCTCATTTAGGATGTTTGATTCATATCATTAATTAACAATAGTTAGAACTCATCATGATTTATTGCATCCCAACATCAAAATCAAATGAATAATAACATTAACAATAGTTTAACTTTTGAATCTACAAACACATTTTCTAGTATCATGTCCCATATTTCTTGATCATCGCAAATTTGCAACTATCAAATCCAAAGCACCTCTTAAGCTTATGCATTACCATATCCTCCACATACCTAAAACTCAAATATCCATAAGAAAACCCAAAATTGAGCAGCGAGGGCATGAAGTAAAGGATGAGCATAGAGGTGAAAGGGAATGGTCAAACGAAGAGCATGTTACACCCAAATCCCTTAAGAGGAAAAAAGGATAGGATAGGAAAACATGGACCGTTAACATATGGTAGGAACTTACATATACACTATAACATTTTCAAAATGACTCAACATTTTTTCGTAGCCACTGTCAGAATGACTCAACATTTTTCCGTAGCCACTGTCAGAATATAAAATTTAGGCTTACTTAGTGGAGATTCATCTTCTTGTTTGCGAATTGAACTATTATTGTGTTCCCGTCTTCATCTTCGATATGGCCAACATACAAGAGGAAAAAAGGATAGGAAAAAGAAAACATGGACCGTTGACATATGGTAGGAATTTACTTTTACACTAAAACATTTTCGCTTAATGATCTCAGATGATGATGATGTGATTAAACCATAAAAGTAAAACATGAAGTTGAATGAGTATGAATGAACTCTAAAGCGGTATAAATAATGAAAGAGATTTTGTACAATAATAATTTGATGTGATATAAATTAACACTCAAATTAAACCCTCTTGTTGATAAGTATATGTATAAGTAGGGATCGTTCTAGGCCGGGGATTAGGAAGGATTGCTAATCTACTTTAAAACTGACTTAAAAACACAAAAACAAACTTAAAACGGAAAACTAGGTTTAAAAACACTAAACTAGACTCAAAGAACTCAAAACAAACTAAAAAGACTCAAAACAGCACAAAACACTCAAATTGACTCAAACTAGACACTAAGGGATGCTTTTGACGAACTTTAAATTAATTTGACTCAAAACACTAAATGGGACAGATTCAAACACTTTTCTAACTAATCTAAGACACTTAATTAAAGGGGGGGGGATTGTTTTGGACGAATTTGAATTAAACTAAATAGATTATAAAAAAAACTAAAAGCAATACGAATTTGGATGAATGAATGGTTAAAAGGGCTAGCTAGAGGGTCCTTCTCCATACATGACATACTTGCACACAAATTGATTTCCAGTTGTTCTTTCGATAAACCATAAACCTCAACGCCCCAGGTTAATTAGGTCCGCTTAAATTAACCTTCAAATTTTCCTAAGTTCATTGAATTGGACGGATAACGCATCGACAATCCAAATTATTCTTCAAAAGTCCCCTACATGAACATCATAATAGAGATACAATCAAAGATCATTAAGTTATATGAAAATCATAAGCATTGACAAGGCATTTGTAACTATGAACAGCATGATACTCCTGCCAGGAATTCACTTAACGCGATTGTGACTAGCAACCCTCACTACTTATGAATATAAGTTCATAACTATTAGGTGAAACTCCCGTATATTCTAGCATCAGATTCATGCATGCAAACTAAGTGTGCACCCTTAATCAACATACAAGAATAAGTTCTGAATAAAATAGCTAAGCAAATTGCATTCATTATTTATGAAATCACAACTGAAAGTAATCAATTCATATTGCAAATATATTCATGGTTTCGAATTGTCCCCTAGCTAAAACGAGTTTAGCTCCTCATGTTCACAAAACAAAGTTAATTGAATTTAAACATTGAAAACAAAAGATTGAAAACACCTAAGAATGTTCCATCAATCCAATCTTGAATAACAAGCACGTCCAAAGGGCTTTTTTCTTCTTCTTTGCTACGGCACAAGGGTGTGGTGGTCGTTTTAGTGGTGGTGGATGGATGTAGGTGAATTATGGTGAAGGATGGATGGTATAGGGTGCGGCAAGGGTGGTCAGGGATGAGAGTTTGTGAAGGGTGCAACCAAGACTTATTTAAAGGGCTGGGAATTAATTTAGGAAAGGTTTTGGACTCCAAATCCTCCAAGAAAAAGGGTAAGAAATCAGAATCCAAGAGGAAAAAAAGGGCAAGGGATTTGCGGCAGAGAATTAGGGGAAGTAGAGAAGGAAAATAGGAAACTAAGAAGGGAAAAGAGGAAAGAGGGTGCGTCCTTGTCCTTGTTGACTGGAATTAGGACTTTAATTAAGTGTCCTAAAGTATTTAGGAAGCCTTCTTTGATTGCTGGACTTTAGGGAATTTTAGGATTAGGAAAGGTCAAAACCAAAGTAGGAAACCTTGTCTAACATTCCTTCTTCAAGTAGGAATCCTTGTCTTTGTAGGAATCCTTATTTGAGTAGGAATCCCTGTCCAACTAGGAATCCTCTTTCAATTAGGAATTCTATTTCAATTAGGAATCCTTCTTCAATTAGGAATCCTAAAAGTCTTCAATTTCGTCCATCCCTTTTGCTCCTTGCATGTGCTATCCATTCCAAGCCCAAAATTGCTCCAAAATGCACCAGAATGCACTTTATTGCCTCTTTAGCTATTTAAACCTACAAACACACTAAAATAGCTTAAAATACTAAATTAACTAGGAACTAACAACATAAATGCAAGAAAACAAGCTAACTAAGTTGCATAAATATGCTCCTATCAAATTCCCCCACACTTAGCTTTTGCTAGTCCTCGAGCAAAATGAAACAAACAAAACAAACAAAAGATAACCTAGACCTTCCAACATTTGCCTCAGGGATTTCCAATGAAACATGACATGCCAAAGATCACCATAACCACAGATTTTGGCCTTCCCTACACTCGAGCACATACTTAATTATAGTCACCATTTACTAGCTCACATTTAATCAATTCAAACAACGTTTTGAATGTAGTAACATGCCTTAGAGAATTCCCTCAATTCCTCACCAGATATACTCTCTATTTTCACTCAGATTTTCTGACTACACACCCTACACTAGGTATATGTGAGAAGATTTATGTAAACATGTAGAATAGTACTCACATATGATTATAACAAAGAAAGCATTTTCTGGAATTATTAATACATGTGTATATATATGATCTCATGAACGGAATGCTACTACTTAGATGCGAGAACCAAGGACACCATATGCTCATACCAATTCCAAACTCCACATATTGAAGCACACAACACTCAAGATAGAAGTTAAGGGTTGTAACGAGGCTAGGGGTATTGGCTGTTTGGCTCTGGTTTAAACTAACAACTTCATCTTGTTTATGTGTTATGCAATTCCATGTCATGCTTTGAATGACACAGGTATGAGTTCTAGTATTTGGAACTAAATGATGAAACGCCTTCTAAGTAGTAACCAAGCAAAGAATAATGAGATCATGCAACGACTTTAGAAAACAAGAAATCATAGATTAATAACTCTCCAAAGAACGCTTTAGGCTCAAGTCTCTCAGGGTTGTAGCTTTAGTTTGAGTTCCTTCCTTCAAGCATGTTACAAAAACTGATTTTTTTTCCTTTGTGATTACATGTGAATTCGTGAACTACAACTACAACCAAGCATAAACCAGAGAGCATATCAAACTTCCATCCATGTTTATAACTTTCTTTAACAGTCATGCAATCAAAAATCAAATCCTCATCATTGTGTTGGAAGGTACCCTAAGGCACAAACAAACTAAAAACAACTTTTTTTGGGTTTTTCAAAACTTCTTTTCTAATTTTTTTTCAAAATTTTGGAATTTTCTTTTAAAGATTTTTCTTTTAAAACACATTAAAACACATCAAAACACACTAAAAACATGTAAAAACAGTGAGTAACAACATTAGAAGTGATAGGTGATAAAGTCCCACGAAAATCATGCAAAAACAGCTTGTCTACCCCCCCACACTTAAACCAAACATTGTCCTCAATATTTCAAACACAAACTCACACATAAGCAAACAAACAAACAACGACAAACATAATAAACATGGCAGAGTGAAAATAGTAAAGAGAAGGGTTTAGGAACGCAAATCTAGTTGTGGAGCGATTCCTAGGTCTTCCTTTATTAAATGCATGGGTTGCCTCCCAAGAAGCGCTTGCTTTAACATCTTGCAATCAGACGAAGACCTCCATTCACACTCCATTGGAGCTACCGGCATGGAATTGATCTTTGAATGGAAGGTGGTACTTGAAATGATCCGGCAATGGTTTAAATTCTAGAGTAGGGGACTGAATCATTGAAATCCACCACATGTTAGTAGAAAACGAAATTGAAATTCGAGGAGGTGGGTTACTTTTGTGCTCCAATATGAACTCAAGAATAAACACCCCTTCTTTGAAAGTTTCAGAAACTTTGCACTCGGCCAGATTGGGTGTTTTGAGAGTTATGACTTGTCCCGTGTCATAAAATCCAACTTCTTTGGGAATTGTTGTCTCCAGTACATCTTCTTTGATGAAGTTTAGAATCGAGATATCAACTTGCACCTTAGAAAAGGTTTCCAGGATGTCTTTCTCATTCTCCTCTTGCATAGATTGCAAGAACCTGCAAGGAATAGGAATATTTGGTGGAATGGGGTCAGAAAAAATTGAATTTGGAACTACCTTACCTGAATTAAATGGCGTAGGTGCCTTAGAGGGCTGCGGCAAAGATGGTGGAGCAAAGTTAGGTTGCGGCAAGGGTGGTTATTCCCTTGCCGTGGCCGTGTCATCCTCCTCTTCCTTGAACAGCAGTAGTTCATCCATGTTTTGGCTTGGTTTGGACGTCTTGGGTTCATCTCCAACCTCCATGCCACTTTCCATGGTGATAGCTTCAGCAATTTCAATGGTTGAGTCGGAGAGTTCACTTTGTTCTTGCATTTGCCCCATGAATTCCACCATCTCTCCCATTTGATTCTTCAATTCGCTTATCACTTGGGCTTGATTTTGTAATTCCTTGGTGTAATTGTGCATTTCTTTGGTTTGATTTTGCTACCCCTGTGCTAAAGTGGTTAGTAATTGAATAATTTGATCATTATCCATAAACAAACCTGAATTGGTTTGGGCATATTGTATATGAGGTTGTGGTGGCTGCGTAGGTCTTGAATAGAGCTCCTCATATGGCTGCCAATATCCTTCTTGTTGAGCCTCTTGATTTTGTAATCCCTGCGTCAAAGAAATCAGTGAGTCAAGAATTTGATCACAATCTGTTGGTGAACATGAATTTGATTGGAATTGTTGTGGGGGAGGCTATGGTGGCTGCATAGGCGTTGTATAGAACTTCTCATATGGCCGCCAATATCCTTCGGGTTGAACTTGTTGAGATTCCCACCACATAGAGTTTGAATGATCACTCCAATCTGAATTGTACATGTTGGAAAACAAATTGTTCCCTGATTGATTATGATCCTGATAACCCCAGGTATTGACATTCTCCCAACCTCTTTGTGGATGTTGAATTGCTTGATATTCTTGCCTATAAGACTTACCAAATGTAGAGACACTTTGCCTTGTGGTCCTTTCGACATATTGTGCTAACTGAGGAGTAAGAGTTGCTATTTGAGCTTGAAGATTAGCAATTGCCACATCTTGCTTCTCTAGTACCTGAATTCGAAATTCAACTCCAACTTCCCTGGTGTCATTGTTTCTCACATCAACAATCATTGACATTCTAAACAACTAAAAGCGAATGCAAACTTATCCAATCAGAATAAGAACCAAACTTATTGAACAACAAAAACATTTGTGGACATGAAGTGAAGGTTGAGGTTTCGACAACAGGTGATGGCTTATGTTAAGTTTTCTGTGGTTCCATTATCAGTATTGCCCGAAACAAAAGTCATTTCGTTAACATCTAGACGGAGGTCAAACCTATGACCTTGAAATTTAATATAATAAAAACCCATCATTTCAAACTAAATCCAATTCAGTGCAACAAATTCAGTACTATCAGCATATGTAGGGTAAAAAAACTAAAGTAGAACCAACTAGCAAAACCCCTTGCTTCTCAATTCTTAATGCACACCATAATTTAAATAATTGATTTATAATTAAGGCACTAAAAAATACATACAAAGAAGAGGCAACAACATAGTGCAGGTTAATTATTTCAGTTGAAAATAAAAAACAAACTGGCCGAAAAATTCATAAACATCATAAAATCTGGACATCAAGTAATTAGAATTTCACATCCCACACAACAATCCCTAACAAACTAATTGGAATTTTAAAACAAAAAAAATTCTACGTGTGAATGCATATGACTAAGAGTTGTTGTTGAGCATATTCAAAGCACCTGTGAATTTTCTTCCATTGTGGACGCCCCTAAAACAATCAATGAAGATAACACCACATATATTGACCAGATTAAGAAAGCATACATCAAAGGAGACAACACCAAGCATATTTTGCTGAAATGCTTATTCTCACATCAGCAGCAAGAGGATCAGAAGTCATTCTCGAAGTCTACCTTCCAGAAGCAAATTCGTAAATTATTTGATTTGCAATGCTTGTAGTTTTCATTTGGAAGTTTGGCAACTTGTGGGCTTATCTAGAAGTATACTCACTTGACTTTAATGTACTTTTTCTTCCTACGGTTAGGGGTATTTTTTTCTCGCTTGGTTTTTACTACCTGACTAAGTTTTACGAGGCAACTATTCTCGGCTAGTCATATCCTTGTGTGCTTAACTTGGGTTCCGAAGATGTTTAATTTTGACTTGATGCAGGTTCTTACATTTCTCCTTAGACTATGAATTTTATAGCTACTTTGATTTTTACTATAACGAGGTTTTTGAGTTTTAACTTCTATGCATTCCTTATATTTTTTTAAGACTCGCATTCGCTCATTTTGGCGACTAGACGACACGACTTTATCAAATGCTTATACATCATACATCAAGATCTGATGGGACAAGTAATTGAGTATTTACACACTCAAGAGGAGTGTTGTGATGTAAATAGTACATGTGTGATTGTATAAATCTTAGTAACATTGTTTTTACTCTTTATGTTAGGGTTGAGCCTTTGAGGGAAGGGATCCCTAATTTTTTTCAAAAACTAAAGATTAGTCGCAGGCCCACTCCACATTGAACTTCAACAATCTGAACCATCTATTTTTAGAGTTGCACATTAAAGATCATGTTTGCAAACTATTAGCCAAATCAAAAATATTTGAGGCATGTAATTGAGTTTAAAGAAATTGACGAACACTATGTTTTAAGAAACATTGAAATTTTATCATGACATTTAAATAAGGCAAATGGTTTCAGAATTAATTAATTTTTTTTCCAAAGATAATCTATGTATCGGGACATACAAAATAGACGGTTTAGAATGTTGAAGTTCAAGGTAGAGTAGGTCCCACAACTAATCCCCATTTCTTAAAAAAATAAGGTGATCCTTTCCCTTAAAGGGCCTAAATGTTAGTGACTCTTTCCCATTAGAAATTGTATCACTTAGAGAGCAATGTTCTCTCTCCTCATAATGTACCATAAATAAAAGCATAAGCAATGGAAGCTACACATCCTAAAAATTCATCAATTCTCTCTCTTTGCCATACCCTTCCCCAAAAATAGGCTATTGTTGCAGTCTTATTAGATTAGGAATGTGATTGTGTAAATCTAGTAGATCTAGGAATATCTCTTATATTCCTATTAGGAATTGATTACCTATTAAGAGTTGTAATCCTAAAAGGGTAAGGAATTAACCTTCCCTACTACTATAAATAAGGGCACAATGGGGTGGAATAGAACACACCTTACAATTACACATCTCTCTCTTCTCTCTACTATTGCCGCACCCATTTCTCTATGGCCTCTATAATTGTTCAGTAAATTATGCCTACAACACGTTATTAGCACGCTCTTTACGCTATGCTAAAGAAAGTTTGATCTTCAATCAGGGGAGTGTTACATTTTAATTATTCTTTTTATTATTAATTTATTATTTTATTGAATTAATCTACATGCTATTGATTCAATTTAATTTTTCTATGTTGAACGTGATACAACGCATTGGAGATGTAGTTCCGGCTTTTAGAGAAGGATCTTCTACAAATTCAAAGGCTTTTGTTGTTTTCTGCCAATCAGGTACACTTAAAATAAATAAAGATACTTGAAATGACCATGAAGCAAGAACCCCCTACATTTATATTTGAAATGACCATGAAGCATGAACCCCCTACATTTATATACAATATATATATATATATATATATTGTATATGTTTCATATATTTGTCAATATATATATACGTTCATGCAAAACACAATTATGCTATAAGGAATTTGTGAGTCAAAGAATTGAAATAAAATAGAAGCATGCTTATTTCATAACCCTAAAAATTTGAAGAAGAAAAAAGAAAAAAAAAAAACGGAAAAATTGTTAAGCCGCACCATAGCATTGAGCCAAGCTGCGCCTAGCTGGCCTGAAGCCAGCCACAGACTCGGCCTTTTTTGGGCATTTTTGTGCACAAAACCCAAAAGCCTACATACTGAGCTTCTCTCCCTACTTTTCTCGACCTGCTTTCCATCAGCCGGCAGTTGACTGGCCCGGCCTCCATCAATATTTGACCTAGGACCGTGTTATAGCGGCAAGCCTGCCGCTTGTAATTTTTCTTTCCCGACCCCATCTTTGCTACAAGCCTAGAACTTGCAAGCCCTATTGGGCTACTCTTTGTGCCTCCTTAAGCCCAGCCCGTAGCCTGAGGTTGTAGGGCCTTGTCAACAGCAGCAACCAGCAATTTTAGTGCTGGGCTGCCTTTATTTCTTGGCCCAAAGCCATTTTGGCTTTTTTTTTTCTTCAGCCCACACCCATATTTGTGGTGCCCGATTTCACATCCATAACCAATTTTTTGGGTTTTTGTCTTGAACGGCCTGCAGCCGTCTAGCCCAAAATATGGCTTGAATCTTTATATAATTTTGCTTATACGATCGACCCTGAATGATCACGATCTATTAAATTAATTAAAAGTGACCAGTAGTCCATTAATCTAATAATTATTCCAAAATATTGACCTGAAGATCACTTTGGACATTATCAATTCAATAATTTATTTCTTGTCTTTGAACCGTTGACATCATTTCGTAGTCCTGAAACACTCACACTTGAGTTCCTGAAGCAACTCAAATCTTTTACACTTAAATCAGAATATTGCATTATGTGTTCTTGCAGGAACCTCTCCTTTATGAACTAAATGTTCAGAAAACTAAATTGAAACTGTAGTTTCAAATTTAGTGCCTTTGAAACCCAAAGTTTTCTTAAAACAATACACCCATGAAAACCCGACGTTTTTCATGTAAACCATGTCTTCGAATTCAATGTTCTAACTTTGATGCATATGAATGCTTCATTCCCATAGCACCAATCACAATCTTGTTCCCTCAAATTCAGTGGATTGTCGTACTGTAACAAGTTCAATTTTCCTGATTTGGACATTTCTAACAGAAATCACTTTATGTGGGTACAAGATGTGAATCTCCACTTGACTATCAAAAACCTGAGAAATCATTGAAACCAGTAATGGCATGGAAGAGCTAAATAAGCCTCCGTCGTGATCTTCATTCGAAGACTTATGCCCGAAACATTACAAACGGAAGTACCTCCCAAACAAGGACTCCATGGCTTTTTGGCTAACTCCTATGAACTATCTAATCAAGAAAGAAATTTCATGAAGCACACCATGATTACATCCATGAATGAGTACAATTCGAAAGTTTATAAATCCGATCGAATTTTGACTGGAGAATACTTTTCTCGTCCTCACATGTTTTTAACTCGCTCCTGAAGCAACAGTGTAGAAAGAGGAAGCTTAACAAATTCTTGGATCTGATTAATACCACAAATGTGAGAGAAATATGTAGACCCAACTTCGGTTGGAGTCTATAGAACGGTTTAGACTCAGTTCAACTGGAGTCTACTGAATGGCTTAACCCAGTTTGGTCAAAGTTTACCAAATGGTGGTGCCCTACTTTGGCAAGGATGCATCGAATGGTACTGTTCTGCTTAGGCAGAGGCCTACCGAACTGACCCCTCTAGCTTCGGCTAGAGCCTACCGAACCTAATTCTGGGTCTGTCTCTTTCACAATCCAATTTCGAGTTTGTTTTTTTACAACATATGGTAGAATCAGGGCCTGCCAAGGTGTGGCATCTTTCCCAAAGCATGATCCTTGTTACCTAAGTAAAACTTTAAGAATAAGGGATAATAGATCATTAGTTATGCACATGTTCGTGCCTATACCAATGTCATTGAGGAGTACCATTTTCATAGTCAATATGTGAGACTAATTTTGCTCCACCAAACATCGTTGGAAGAGCAGAATTTTGACATAGATGGCCTTGTTAGCCGAATCCCCTCAGTAAACCATTTACTTTATGAACATTTTTTCATGTTCTTGGATTCACGTTTGGTGTTTGTTTTAGTTATGGATAATCTTATCGATCTTGTCCTCGAATATGAGTTAATTGAATCATGATTCTCATATACATGTGACCAAATTCAATTAAACACGTGATTAGGTAGGAATGTGGGAAACTTAGTTGTCTGGATGAATATGATACTACACACACTAACTTTACACCTAAATCATATCTCTAGCAATGACTTTAGGTCTATCTAACTTGATTAAGAGCATTGGCATGCTTCTCAATGTATGAATGGTACTGAATTACCATGTCAAAGACCTTATACTCTATCCGTTCCGGAAGAATCTCGTTGAGTTTTCTTAAGGATATTCGAGATGACAATGATCATGAATGAAACCACTAAAGAAAATAGAGTGAAATATCTTTGCACTACCTCCAAAAATGAGTTTGAAGCTTTGATTTGGGGCCAATGGCCTATCTCCCAACTAGGAACACACCACATATGGCCAGCCTGGAGCCTAGTGATCGAGCAGTTTACTTGTTTTGGCACGACCATTTGGGACATTTAGGTCGAACAATGATGCTATGACACATCTCCTTACCCGAAGTAAGGACCTTGTGCCTACAAGCACACTTTGTCCAGCCTGCTCATTGAAGAAATTGACTTTCTAAATCATCCTTCGCAAAGATATGAAATCACCATTTTTCAAAGTGGATTCAAGGGAATATATGTGGACTAATCCAACCAAAATGTGGACCATATAAATACTTATAGTTTTGGTTAATGAATCGACAAACTGGTCACATGTTTGTCCACACACATTGCTGCTAAACCTTCTGGCCGATTAAGGGTTCACCACCCTACTTATCCCTTACAGTCCGGGAAACTAGATTAAGGGTTCAACCATTTCAACGTTACAATTAGTTACTGGGTACGAACCTGACGTTTTTCGTATTTACGCATTTGGGTCTGCATTCCATTTTCCAAGTTGAGCTGTCGCACTAGCTCAAAAAAAAGGATGTGAATCTTTCTCAATTATGATTCTCCTTCACACTAACTCTCTTAGAGCCCTTGTATGTGATCTCATTACTACTCATTTATAGGTTGTCGCTTCAATGAGATAATTTTCCCGCCATTAGGGAGAAATAAGAATGTCAACGTTCTTGTAGAATGGCGCAAATTTGCGTGGACGTTTCCCACTATGTCTCATCTTGATCCCCATATCGCACAAGTGTGATAAGAAAGTGCGATGAATTCTAGCTTTCAGAATATTGCTCCAGAAACATTCCTCTAATCTAGCTAAAGTGACAAGATCATATACTAGTTGCAAACGTGCCTGCAAGGATAGACGTACTTAATGGACATCTACAACACCCCTGAAGAGTGTGCTGCCCCTATTGGACGATTTGGACGCCTATGTTGGACGATCTGGTACACTGGCGGATAGCCAATCAATCTATCTTGGCCTGGAGCATGATAGATCACTCGGTTCCTAGGATTTACTTCCCAAGAAGAGGAAGACACGACACAAAATGAATCTATACTTGATCGATGTCTTAAATCATTTCCATATCATGATATTAATCTGGATTACACCTAAGACTTGAAGTTCTTGGTTTAGTATACTAGTTTAGATGAGAAAATGGAATTGAAATGAGATTACCATCGATGATGTTTTCACTTATATGGCAGCTACCAACATAAATGAAAACGACAATATCAAACCGTGTTTCGTTAATTAAGTACAACATAGAACTGATTAGACAACCAAAATTACAATCCAGGTCGAATTCCTTACCAAAGTGTGTTTTGGACTTATTGTTTCTACATTGCCCAAGGTAACCCCGTTATGTTACAAGTGGGAAAGGAAGCGTTATGAGATGAATGAAATAATGCGATATGATGCACGCCTTACAGAGCAAGGTTTCTCTCAAACGTCATATGATTGATAGCAGCATTATGAAATGTGGTTAGTGTTTTGTCCATGGGGATATAGATACGGAGATTTACATATAAGTTCTCGAAGAATTACATGGACTGGGT
>JADOBS010302723.1:0-15078 GCA_015708375.1 Cydonia oblonga | reverse complement strand
ATAAATTTGTGTTCCACGGATGTGGAACGAGTCGTTCCAGGGGGAAGAGGTGGAACGAAAAATCAGCCAAATTTCGTCCCATGGGACAACCCGTTCCACAGTTTTTAGGCGCACCAAACGTGGGACGTCCCGTTCCGTCCCGTCCCGTCCCACGTACCAAACGCTACCTAAATGCACTACCAACTATTGTAAATGAAATCTGAATGTGAGATCTTGTTTGTACACGTAATTTGAATTGGAATGCAAAATTAAACAAAAAAAAACAAAAACAAAAAAATCTTAATGGGTGTTAACGGGTGAACCAAATGAAACGGGTGACCAATGAGCTTAATGAGTAGGATTCGGATGACGGATTGGGTTCAGATGACCTATTAACTTAATTGATTGAGTAAAACTCGACTCAAACCCAATAGACCCAACCCGTTTACAGGTTTATGTGCGAGGCATGTGACTTATTTTCTAAGTTTTAACTAAGTTAATGAAAAGAACAAGAGATGCATGTTTTAATGAGTTAAAGAAATTAAAGGTTCATAGATTTTTAGGTAATAAATCATTGCTCTGATTAAGTTAAAGGTTAACAATTTTCTTTTATTTTAATCCGTCGATCCGGTTTGACACGCAAGTCTAGATGCCTTGCTCCTCTCTGTCGGTCTCTCCGTCTCCTCCCTCCCTCTTTCTTTCTCCTTTTCTTCCTCCCTCCCACAAATTCTCTTCTCTATGCACCTTAAAGCTCACGTCTTTGCTCCAATTAACAAAAACCATGGATCCGACGTCGAAGTCCCCACCACCCAAATCCCGCCGGAACCCGGCTTCGAATGAGAGCCAATTCAGAGGTGTCCGGAAGAGGCCTTGGGGACGCTACGCCGCCGAGATCAGAGAACCCGGGAAAAAAAGCCGCATCTGGCTCGGGACCTTTGACAGCGCTGAAGAGGCAGCGCGTGCGTACGACAACGCGGCGCGTGAGCTCCGCGGAGCCAAGGCGAAGACTAACTTTCCCGCCTCCGCTGAGAACCTGCTCGAGAGGCCGAGTGGTGGCAAAGGGACCTTTAACAGCGCTGAAGAGGCAGCGCCTGCGTACGACGTAGCGGAGCGTGGGGTGTGCGAAGTTAAGGCGATAGCCGACCTGAACCTCCCCGCCCCCTCTGATCACCAGCTCGAGAGGCCGAGTGGTAGCAAAAGGATCGTACAGGTGCAACAACAATTAACGGATACCAGTACCGTTACATCCCTTGGACCTCCCCCGCCTTCCCCCTCCGCCATCTCCACCACCACCTCCTCCTCGTCCTCCTCCTCGTCCTCAATAGAAGATGAGATTTACGACGTATTCTTGAGCTTCAGCGGTGAAGACACACGCAAAACCTTCACGGACCACCTGTATTGGACATTGAAAGCCGCCAGAGTCGACGCCTTTATCGAGGAGAAGGAATCAACGAGAGGAGGGGAAGAAAAAGTATCAGAGAAAGTGAAGCAAGCAATCCAAGGGTCCAAGATGGCTGTGATCATCTTCTCAAGGAGGTATGCTGATTCCACCCGGTGTCTTGAGGAGTTGGTGGAGATCATGGAGTGCAAAAGAACACTACGGCTAATGGTTTTGCCAATATTCTACGACGTTGATCCTTCAGATGTGAAGAACCAATCTGGGATTTTTGCAGAGGCATTTGAGAAACACGAAGATCATAAGGAAGAAAAAGTAGGGCGGTGGAGAAAGGCTGTTTCTGAAGCTGCAGATTTAGCCGGTGAGGTTTTTACAAAGACTGACGGGTAATTATTTACTTGTATGAATGTTTTTCACGAGTTTTACAAAATTATCATCGGAATCCACGGTTTTGATTTGTAAGGAATTAAGGGTTTGGTTCAATTTAGTCTGGTTAATTTTTGGGTTTTAACTACTAGGTATGAAGGAGTGTTTATCAGGAAAGTTATTGACGAGATCACCGGAAAACTGAAGATGAAGAGCACATCCTTAGGCGGAGCCACCGGGCAATCTGTGCAAGAAATCAGGCTGTTCGGCGTGCCCCTGGTGGTCGATTTCATGGGGAAGAGCGACAGTCGGAATGGATGACGCCGCACCAAGGAAAAGCACAGGATATTCCTGCTAGGATTGCAGAAAGTTGGGAGAGGATATTGAGAGAGGAATCTTAAGGAACTAAGAACTTCGTGAAGAATCGCACACTGCAACCACAGTTGTGCCGGTGCTGCAGATATAGTTTCTTTGACATCACCGGCGATAATGTCCAATGGATGAAAAGCAAGTACATTATCTAGATAATACATCTCAGTAACATCCGTTGCCACCTGCGCCACCATCCGTGCCTTTGCAATCCTACTGGATTTTTTATGATGCCAAATTTAACATAATTTGACAGCTAGTTACTAACAGAGTTGTTCCTCAATACATTTTCTACATCTTTGTGAACCCGCAATCTACTACCTCTTTCAGGGTTGCCCAAGGATTCTGCACTCACGATTTCTCTGTCCATGTTTCAAATCATATCATGCATCATCAGATTGCCTTCTTTATCAACAGTTACAAGGCACAGCTCATATGAATAGTTGTTCCTCATAGTCCTTGTTATTCTAATTACGAAACAACATATGTCAAGGAGTATTTGCTTCACATCATCAGTTAGACTAATGCAGATTATTTTGAACTTTCCACAAACATCGCAATGAGGCTGTATTTTTAATGAACAACTTCTTTTGAGAGTTCAGTATATCCTTCATTCCGACAACGATTTCCAAAGGTACTTGAATTTATTGAATTGTCTCAAAATACTGAAAACACATGTCGTGCTCTTGTCAAATAAATTATATGGCTTGGATCAAGAGGTACCACAGCAGCTGACAGTAAATAACTCATGGCTTTGCTTGCTTGTGTATAACCCATATTTTCAATGCAAATAATCCTTTTCTTACTCAATTCCTTTATTTTTCTAACAGGGTGCAGAAGAAATATAAGGAGACTCCTACTGAACCTCCAGAGTGCCATCGTTGAGAGTGGGTGCACTGTATGCTCGATACGGTAAGTTTGAAGTACCATTTCAGCAGCTCCTCAAACCCAATTTGCTCATTGGGTTTTAATCAACGTGAATACCATTTTGCTGCTGTGGGGGTGTCTCAGAGAAAATTTAATGACTTTTTATGCTTTCTTCAATGGTTCTGTTGATATTCATTATCCAGCGATGGAGATGTCAAATAAACAAAGGATCAGCTGTGTTTGCTGGAACAACTATATCAAAACCTATCTGGCTTCAACTGATTTTGATGTAGTCAAGGTGTGTATATATTTGCGCTATCTTCCATCCGAATGTTGGCCTGTTAACCTCTGCACATCCTTCCTTGTGATAAATGGAATTGATGATGGTTCTACATGATAGGAGAATTTTAATTGAAAGCCGGATTGCTCTTTGTTGTCTTGTAGTTTTTCTGTCCCAACACTTTCTAACACAGGAATTGTTCAAGTTCCTTAGAGAGTAACAAAAATGTAACATGTTACCTATATTGTTCTATTGTATACACACACGATATTGCTCATCTTAAGCGTCTGCAGTTAGTAATTTACCGTTCCTTGAAACTCTCTTTGGTTTCGTATGATTCTTATTTAAATGAAATTTATGCTTTGCTGCTGATCTGCAAGTTGCTGATTGAGCTAGTAATTAAGCAATCTGAGATTGAAGTCAATCAGTAATAACCTTGTATCATGTCTTTTCAAATTTCATGTCTGATGATCATGATCGTTGCCTTGCCAACTTTCGAATATCTTGACTTTCTTACAACTAGTTTATCCTTGTATTTCAGGTTCCTTGCCTTAAATCAGTTTCCGCGTCGATGCACATCTTATCCTCGATTCAATTGTGAGGGTTGAGAGAAAGATGGCAGATTATTCTGGCTGCAATATGATGCATTGACGTGATAGAATATCTGAAACGAAGTGCTTTTTCTTAAAGCAGGGTCATAAAAAGCAGAAATTGAGAAGGTAGAAACAGCGTTTTGTAGGCATTGTCTGGCATTCGAATACATTCTTGCATTACGAATTACACAGATCATTGGAATGGTCTTGTAACTCAAGTGGTTAAGACTTGCGTGCATTTGTTTACTTCTACCATACTTCAGGTCTCGTCTTCGATTCCTCCTCTCTCGTTACCGTTACAACCAAATGCATCGTCGTCAGTATTATCTTTTTATTGTTGTTTTGTGGATGTTTCGGATCATTTACTTTGGACAATTCACTAGCCGATTAATTACACATTTTTGTTAGTTTTTATTAGTCTAGCGATATTTTTCTTTTCTGTATTTAGAAGTTTCAAATTTTGTTTAGTTTAATTTGTCGACGAACAAATGAGAGTCATTAAAACGAAAGCATTAGGAGATGCATCGATATCGTTACACGAAAAAAAACTCTTAACCAAAGAGGAGCATCTTCAACCCAAACTACGACATCATCGTACGACATTGCAAATTTGACAAGTTCATGAGTGAAAAAAAGGGTGTAATAATTTACTTTTTACGATAATTGAACGTCGTTATAGGTATATGTAACATACATTTCTCTTTTTATGAGCCATCATCTAAGCGTGATTCACTTTGGTCTTAATCTTGATCAAGATTAACTGGTTCATTATTTTGGTTCTCGTTTTGAGTCTCCATCTTACCAACTACTGTAAACAACCCGAAACAAACCAAAATATATGAGCACTGCACTGAATAATAATATATTTGTAGTAGACAACAAAATATAACAATCAGGGCTTCACGTGGTATTAAACTCGAGTCAGTATCACTAAACCTGTTGTGTAATTCAACGAGAACAACTTATTTGATGCATATCAACGGATAATACAAATGGTTAAATGGATACCCGTTTGTACTCGCGGGTAATACCTATACTCACCCATTTATATTTTAGGCGTAAACCGTTTTACCTAAAACCCTATATTTATTTAAATGGTTACTCATAACCGTAACTATTAAGTTTAAATGGGCAAACAACAACTATGGTTACCCATACCTGCGGTATTTTGATTGATCGGACTAGGACTTGGACTAGGACTGTAATGAGTTCCACCAAGAGGGATTGTCATAGCGGAATTTGAACCTAAAACTTGGTCTAGCGAAGAGAATGATCATTACCAACTCAACCAACATTTGTTGTCTGCTCATGTAAGTTTTTTTATTTATAATCAATGAAGCTTTTATTAACAAAGAAAAAAAGAACCAACTTAACTCAAACCAATTTAAACAATTACTCCAACCAAACTACGAGCTCGTTTGCAAGTACTTTTAAAATGATAAAAATCGTTTTTAAGATAAAAAAAACACTTAAAATATTTTTTCGCAAAAAAAAAAAATCAATTATATACTTATTTCAAGAAACATAAGTGTTTTCCACAGCACTTTTGATGAATCTTCTTTTCATTTTTCATGAAAACAAATCATGAATGATAGTCTCCTCAGATTGACTTTTACCCATTAGGCAGTGGACCAGTGGCAATAATAATATTGATTACATGACATGGATTAATTAGAGCATCTCCAGCAGTTCTTCAATTAGGTTGAATTGCCCTTGGGTTGAAAAAGAAGGTTCAGTGGAGGAAAAAAGGGAGGGCAACTGGCCAAGGGCTTGTGCCCTTTTCAACTGCCCTTGCAAGAATCAACTAGGCTTGCGCCTGCTGCATACAGACCCACCCACGTCCAGTGGTGGATACAATAAATAATATTAGGGGGTTAGTAAGAATAGCGCGCTACGCACGCAAATTTTTTTTACCAGAAATAGCATGCATATCGCTATTTCATCGAGTTTTGGTAGGCCTAAAGTCATTTGGAAAGGCATATTGCGCACCTGTTAATGTATGCAAGGGGCATCATCCAATGTATCAATTGACATTCACCGAGTCTTGGTAAGCCTGATGTTAGTTGGAGGGCATGTATGAAGCCAACTATAATCTTCAAAAGGGCAGCACCTAAGGTATCCATGGTTCAAAAGGGCAGCACCCAAGGTATCCGTGGACATTCACCGAAGTTCGGAGGATCAGCACCCAAGGTATCCATGGGCGTTCACCGAAGTTCGGGGGGTCAGCTAACCCCCTGCCCCTCAATGCATCTGCCATTGCCCACATCCCTGAGTCAATTGCCACCTTGTTCCTCCAAGCTAAGCCGTTCCAACGGTAAAAAATTGTAAACATTATAGCAGTTTGCCATGTGGTACAATATGGGCATCCAACATAAAATTTTAAAATTTAACGGCCAAGATTATTCTATCGTTAAAAAGTTAAAAACTGTACCAAAAAATGCCAAACATTACCCTAATTTCTTTTCTATATATACTATGTCGTCTTCTTCATTTCTTGTATTTGAAATGTATTACTTAAATTAGATAATTGTTTTATTTATACTATTATTAAGAGAACCCTTCTGGTCAACTTTTTACCTTTTTTTATTTATTTTTCCATCACTTTTGATACAGAATACTTACATAAAGAGGGCAAAATACTAATTTTGTATCTTTTGAGAAAATGACAATCATATCCTTATTTTTCCTATTTTACTCTCACTTTTGATACACAATATTTACATAAGGATTGTCACAGCCCGTTCCAGAATTTTATCTATCGAGGACATGAAAAGATGGAAATGCCCTAGGAGTGGCTAAGGTGTGTATGTGACATAGCCTATACTCAAGTTATTATTTTGTTTTCCTAAGTGTGGACCTAAGTTAACTAAAAAGGAAAATTATTTTTGTGTGGATAGGGACTAAGAGAGGACCACACACACACACACAAGCCTTCTCTCTCTCTCCCGTACCTTCTCTCTCCTCCCTCTCTTTCATATTTTCTTCAAGAAATCCGTACAAACGTACGGACTAAGTTGGACTCGCCCATTCACGCATGGATTGACGATTCTAAGGTGAGATTCTTGATCCTTGCAACCATTTGAGTACTTTGGTACCATTTTTTAGGCTTGAAAGCTTCTGTAACCCGAGAAAACTTAACCCCCAAAATGAGCACTATTCATGTGGACGTAAATATGTTGATTTCAGGGGATTCTAAGCTTATAGAAAGATTAGTGAGGTCCTAAGGAAGCTCGGGGTGGTTTGTTGACACGTTTTGGACGTCGGAGGGACGAGATCGACGTGTTTCAAGGTAAGTCGATCTATCGAACTTGATCATGGAAAATCTGGTAGAATTTAGGTCTTGAAACTAGTATAACGTGATAGTACATGTCCTAATTTAGGTCTTGAAACTAGTATAATGTTGCATGGTGCTGTGGAGGCCCAGGTAAGCTACAAGTGAGTATTCTATACTGATAAAGGTTATGAGAGATGTTGATAGTGATGAGATATATTAGAGTTCATAATCTGCACCCCGGTGTTAGTGCTCCCGCCTAGAGTTAGGGGCATAACTTCACGTGTATGTTCACCTCCCACACCACACGCTCATCTTGGATCCAAGTTAGGTGCACAGCCTGTCGTATAGACCACTATAAGTGGGTTCGACTTGTAGGTGACCCGTAATCTTTTGCACAGCTTCACATGATTGTAGCACTAGAGCGTATTATTACACACCTAGCCTGTCGTATAGACCATCATGAGTGGGTTCGGCTTGTGTGCAGATATGTATATACATGATGAGATATATGATGAGATATGTGATGAGATTATGTGACGTATATACATGATGAATATATGATAGAGATGTGATTAAGATGGGCTCTAAAATACGCCGAGCAGATCACGTTGATGACTTCGGCTGACATGTGATTTATTTTGAGTTGCATGACCTGCCTTACATTTATTATATTGTGATAGTGGGCATGGCATAGGCATAAAACATAATTATGTGAAATTCATTATTTTAAAATGGCCTGGCATACTAAAGATTTGATCACATATTTGAGGATGATGAGCATGTTGAAATTAAGTATATTTGTTTATACTATACTATTTTTTCTGGGAATTTATACAGGTTTTACATTGAGGGGATAGAACTTTGATATTGAATTGATTTTGTAAAACCTTTGTTTTTGCCCACTCACGAGTTTTGTTTTTCGCCCCTCCAGGTTTTAGGTAGCTTTGTTGGTGGCTCACGAGGATTCTTCGGAAGTTCTGACAGACCATCACTCATGTAGGACCACCTACGGGTGTTGTTTAATTAGTACTTTTTATGCTGACTGCACTTAGGCTAGTTAAGCTCTGATTGTGTATTATCACTTAAATTCTACTCTAATACTCTTGAGATTTGATCTTTATTCGGTCACATTTCTCTATTTATGATTGCTTCCCCACTGTGCACATGGTTACGTCACCCTCACATGACGGCCAGCACGCCCTTCTTAGGGCGGGGTGTGTCAATTTGGTATCAAAGCCTAGGTTACGCAGTCCTGCATATTTTGTGAATAATCTAATTATTGTGATGTCTTCTGTCAAAATCATGCCGCCTCGTAAAGAGCCACGTCCGGCATTTGAGCTTGGTTTTCCTGATTTTGCTCAGATAGGGCAAGTTATTGTTAATGCCATTCAGTCTTCATTTCGTCCTTCCCAGAGGACTCCTTTAGAGACAGTGTATAATATGAAATTACTTATTTTTGTGGGTAATGAGGGACATGAAGGATCTGAGCGATGGCTCGATCAAGTAGAGAAGACTTATCGGGTTATGCAGAGTCAAGGCAATCTTCCTGCTGAAAGGTGGGTGGAGACGACTTCATGGTTTTTGGATAGAGAGCCTGCATCTTGGTGGGAACAGGAATCTTACAGGTGGACACCCGAGGAAAAAGTAAACTGGGAGAATTTTAAGCAGTCATTCTACAAGAGATTTATTCCTCTGGCATATCTAGATCAGAGGAAACAGGAGTTCACTAGTTTGAAACAAGGGAAGCTGTCTGCTAATGAGTGTTATAGGAGGTTCACAGATTTGTCTCGTTATGATCTGGAAACTGCTGCTAATCCAGTTGAGATGCTTCGCCGCTTTAAGCGGGGTACTCAGAAGAAGTGACGTTTTATGGCCACCATTACTCCTTGTTCTACTTCTCAGGAGTTTTATGAGGTTTTGCTAAGGATTGAAGATTCTGAGAATTTGTCCAGTGATAGTGAAGAAAAAGGAAAAGAAGGTAATCTAAGGAAAGATGATAAGGGTAAAGGTCAGTCTTCTCAGGGACCTCGCAAGACCCAAAGTTTTAAGAAAAGTGGATTTAGTTCTAGTTCTTCCAGTGGGGGATTTAGTGCCACAGGTCAGAGGATAGGTGGTAGGTTTACTGGAGGCCCGAGGTTTCAGAGGCAGAGAGATCTTGGTGGTTCAGGTGGTTCTAGTGCTCCTTTATGCCGTAGGTGCAATAATCGACATTTTAGGGAGTGTAAGCAGGGTAATAGAGGATGCTATAACTGTGGTCAGATGGGGCATCTGGCTAAGTATTGTCCTCAGAATCAGCAGAGACTTCAACAGCCACAGCAGGTTACTTTACCACCACCAGCTCTGACCCAGCAGTTTTCAGGACCTAGAGGTTTTGCTCAGACGGGTCGTGGTAGCACTTATCATTTTCAGGGGGATCCAGTTTCTTATCCTTCAGGGCAGTATTAGTACCCTTAGGATCCTTACCAGCAGGGTGGTTATGATCAGTATTCAGGAGGTTATATGCCTTATCAGCAGAGTGGCTATAGTCAGCAGTTTTCAGTTAGGGAATCACAGTGGCAGTCTAGAGGACAACCCTAGCAGGTTGATGTTGCTGCTAGTAGTGTTGGATCTTCGAGGCAGCACAATCAGTCCGATCAGGGACGTAGTTCTCAGAGTCAAGGTGTTCATGCTAGTAAGGGCCGAGGAGGAAGACAACAGAACCAGGGACGTATCAACAACATATCTTTGCAAGATGCTCAATCCGGATTTGATAATGGGTACGTTAAATATTCTTGGTTATCATGCTAAAGTGTTGATTGATTGTGGTGCTACACATTCTGTGATTTCTCATACATTTGCTCAATCGACTCAATCTCATTCGACACCCATGGGTTATGAGTTAGAATTTTCTATGCCTAGAGGAGAAAAGTGTTCTGTTAGCTATGTATACCCAAGTTGCCTTGTATTGATTGAAGATGTAGTAATGCCAGCTAATCTTCTTCCATTAGACCTGGTGGATTTTGATGTGATTTTGGAAGCAGATTGGCTACATTATAATTATGCTAACATTCATTGTAGAGAAAAGACAGTGACTTTCTGCCGTCCAGGGTTACCTGGAGTTACATTCGTTGGTGAACGTAGTGAAATAAGGCATGGTGTAATTTCTGCCATGCAAGTAAAGAAGTTGCTAAGTAAAGGATGCCAGGGATACTTAGCTCACGTGGTGCTGAATGATACTAGTCCTAGTAGTGTGGAGGAAGTTCGTGTGGTTAGACATTTTCCAGACATTTTTCCTGATGATTTGCCTGGGTTACCACCAGACAGAGATGTGGAATTTACCATTGATTTGCTTCCAGGTACAGACCCTATATCTTTAACTCCATATAGAATGGCTGCAGCTGAGTTAAGAGAATTAAAAACCCAGTTGCAGGAATTAGTTGATAAAGGTTTCGTCCAGCCTAGTATTTCACCCTGGGGAGCCCCAGTATTGTTTGTTCGGAAGAAAGACGGGACTTTAAGGATATTCATTGATTATCGGCAATTGAATCGGATGACGATTAAAAACCGTTATCCATTGCCACGCATAGATGACCTATTTGATCAACTATGAGGTGCATGTGTGTTTTCCAAGATTGATTTGAGGTCCGAGTACTATCAATTGAAGATTAAGAGTGACGATGTTCCTAAAACGGCTTTTAGGACCCGTTATGGACATTATGAATTTTTGGTAATGCCATTTGGATTGACTAATGCACCAGCAGCTTTCATGAGGTTGATGAATGAAGTATTCCAGTGATATCTTGTTAGGTTTGTCATTGTTTTTATTGATGATATTCTGGTATACTCTAAGACTAAAGCTGATCATGCTAGACATCTTAAATTGGTATTGCAATGTTTAAGAGAACATCAATTGTTTGCCAAGTTCAATAAATGCCAGTTCTGGTTGAATTAAGTGGCATTTCTGGGACATGTGGTATCGGCACAAGTAATTCAAGTAGACCCTCAAAAGATAGCAGCAGTAGAGAATTAGGAGCAACCACGGACCGTCACTGAGGTACAGAGTTTCTTTGGTCTAGCAGGTTATTATCGACAGTTCGTCCAAGATTTTTCTATGATTGCTTTGCCACTAACCAAGTTAACCAGGAAAGACGTTAAATTCGAGCGGGACGATAATTGTGAGCAAAGTTTTCAGCAGTTGAAGTATTATCTCACTCATGCTCCTGTTTTGGTACTTCCTGATGATAGTGGTAACTTTGAGATTTACAGTGATGCTTCTTTGAATGGTTTGGGATGTGTATTAATGCAGTATGGTAGGGTGATAGCCTACGTTTCTAGGCAGTTGAAGATTCATGAAAGGAATTATCCTACTCACGATCTTGAGTTAGCAGCCATTGTCTTTGCCTTGAAAATTTGGGGCATTATCTCTATGGTGAGAAATGCAAGATCTTTACAGATCATAAGAGCCTTCAATACCTTTTTCACTCAGCATGATCTTAATCTTTGTCAGAGGAGATGGATGGAGTTGCTTAGTGATTATGATTGCACGATTGAGTATCATCCTGGTTGTGCAAATGTGGTAGCTGATGCGCTGAGTAGGAAATCTCAGGGTCGACTTAATGCTTTGTATGCTTGTTGTGTTCCTCTTTTTGCAGATTTGAGATCTTCTGGAGTGAAATTGGAAATGGAAGAAAATCAGGAAGCTTTTCTTGCTAGTTTTCAGGTCAGACCAATCTTAGTTGATCGTGTGCTCAATGCCTAGATGAATAATGAAGAAACCCATGAATTTATTGAAGTAATTAATGAAGGGAAAAAGAAAGACCTCAGAGTTAGAGAATCAGGCGGCATGCTCATGCAAGAAAATAGAATGTATGTGCCGAATAATGACGAATTAAAGAAAGAAATTTTGGATGAAACACATTGTTTGGCTTATGCAATGCATCTAGGGGGAACTAAGATGTATCATACCATACGACCATTTTACTATTGGCTGGGTATGAAAAGGGAAATTGCAGAGTATGTGAGCAGGTGTGCAATCTGGCAACAAGTTAAAGCTGAAAGGAAAAAGCCGTTTGGGTTGATGCAGCCGATCCCCGTTCCTCAGTGGAAGTGGGAAAACATCACTATGGATTTTGTATATAAGCTTCCACGTACACAGAATGGTTTTGATGGTGTTTGGGTGATTGTAGATCGACTTACCAAGTCGGCTTATTTCAGTCCAGTGAGGGAAAAATATTCTCTAAATAAGCTAGCTAGATTGTTCATATTGCAGATTATGAAGTATCATGGAGTTCCTGTGAATATTATCTCGGATCGAGACCCGAGATTCACTTCCAAGTTCTGGGTAGCATTTCAGGAAGCTCTTGGTATGAGATTGCTTTACAATACGGCATATCATCCTCAGACAGATGGGCAATCACAAAGAACTATTCAGACATTAGAGGATATGCTGAGATCTTCGGTGTTGTAGTTTGGTGACTCTTGGCATGATCGTTTAGACTTGATGGAATTTGCCTATAATAATAGCTTTCATTCAAGTATTGGTATGTCACCATTTGAGGCACTTTATGGTAGAGCTTGCCGTACACCTTTGTGTTGGTTAGAGGTAGGTGAACGAGGTTTGGTGGGCCCTGAGATAGTAGAGGAGACTACTCAGAATGTTCAGGTAATCAAAGCTAACCTGAAAACGGCCCAGGATCATCAGAAGAGCTTAGTAGACAGACATGCCACTGATCGAGTGTACAAAGTGAATGATTGGGTGTTCTTGAAGTTATCGCCTTGGAGAGGTGTTGTTAGGTTCAGAAAGAAAGAGAAGTTGAGTCCTAGGTATATTGGACCTTATAAAATCACCGAGAGAGTTGGTGAAGTTGCTTACAGGCTTGACTTGCCTTCAGAATTATTTAAGGTTCACGACGTATTTCATGTATTGATGCTTCGACATTATGTATCAGATCCTTTACATGTGATACCTCCTCAACCTTTGGAAATTAATCCGGATTTGACTTATGACGAGGAGCCAGTGACTATTCTGGATTGGAAAGACAAGGTTCTAAGGAACAAGACTGTGAGGTTGGTAAAAGTTTTATGGAGTAATCATTCAGTGGAAGAAGTTACTTGGGAGACAGAGGATCGAATGAGAGAGATGTATCCGAGGTTGTTTTATGATTATTAGTGGATAATGTTGATCATGAAATTTCGAGGACGAAATTCTATAAGGTGGGTAGATTGTCACAGCCTGTTCCAGAATTTTATCCATCGAGGACATGAAAATATGGAAATGCCCTAGGAGTGGCTAAGGTGTGTATGTGACATAGCCTATACTCAAGTTATTATTTTGTTTTCCTAAGTGTGGACCTAAGTTAACTAAAAAGGAAAATTATTTTTGTGCAGATAGGGACTAAGAGGGACCACACACACACAAAAGCCTTTTCTCTCTCTCCCGTACCTTCTTTCTCCTCCCTCTCTTTCGGATTTTCTTCAAGAAATCCGTACAAACGTACGGACTAAGTTGGACTCGCCCATTCACACATGGATCAACAATTCTAAGGTGAGATTCTTGATCCTTGCAGCCATTTGAGTACTTTGGTACCATTTTTGAGGCTTGAAAGCTTCTGTAACCCGAGAAAACTTAACCCCCGAAATGAGCACTATTCATGTGGACGTAAATATGTTGATTTCAGGGGATTCTAAGCTTATAGGAAGATTATTGAGGTCCTAAGGAAGCTTGGGGTGGTTCGTTGACACGTTTTGGACGTCGAAGGGCCGAGATCGACGTGTTTCAAGGTAAGCCGATCTATCGAACTTGATCATGGAAAATCTGGTAGAATTTAGGTCTTGAAACTAGTATAACGTGATAGTACATGTCCTAAGCTTCATTTTGGTACCAATTTTATGAAAAATGGTTGAAAAACGGGTGAGAATAGTGGATTTGAAAATTTACCCAAAAATGGGAGAAGTCGCCGACGACAGTGGCTTACTGGAGAAGAAGGAGGAATATTCCATCAGTTTTGACGGAATATTCTGAAGCCGTCAATTAAGGATGACGGTTTTCGTTGAATTTTAACGGAATATTCCTGACGCCGTAACTGGCGCCGTCTGTGTGCCAGGCACGTGTCTACGCATGGGCAGCGCGTCTGGCCGTGCCTTGGCCGGCGCATGAAGACGCGTGGGAGGTCAAAAATTATATCTAAAAATATGGGGATGTTCGTGGTGTTGTGTAGGTCACGTTGGTATATTCATATACCCAAATTAAGCAATGTATGAGAAGTTATTACCTAGTTTTGAATATGTGCTCTTAAATAACGTTTTTATAGTTGTTTCTCATATAGGCGAGACCTATCCGGAAGACGAGCGTATCCAGGCTAGGCACGGGGGTTACGACCCGTCTACTTATCAATGAATGAGCTTTTGTTTTTAGTACATGTATATACCTGATGTTTTTCCCAGAAAACGTACTTTAAAAAGAAGTGTGATTAAATGTCATGTCATATATGCATATTATTTCTATTAATGCATCCTTATAATTATACATAATGTTGCATGGTGTTGTGGAGGCCCAGGTAAGCTACAGGTGAGTATTCTATACTGATAAAGGTTATGAGAGATGTTGATAGTGATGAGATATATTAGAGCTCATAATCTGCACCCCGGTGTTAGTGCTCCCGCCCAGAGTTAGGGGCATAACTTCACGTGTATGTTCACCTCCCGCACTACACGCTCATCTTGGATCCAAATTAGGTGCACAACCTGTCGTATAGACCACTATAAGTGGGTTCGACTTGTAGGTGACCTGCAATCTTTTGCACAGCTTCACGTGATTGTAGCACTAGAGCGTATTATTACACACATAGTCTGTCGTATAGACCACCATGAGTGGGTTCGACTTGTGTGCAGATATGTATATACATGATGAGATATATGATGAGATATGTGATGAGATTATGTGACGTATATACATGATGAATATATGATAGAGATG
>JADOBS010302722.1:0-15072 GCA_015708375.1 Cydonia oblonga | reverse complement strand
TTTTTTTTTTTTTTTATCTTGAAATTTTTTTTCCTTGGTTGGTTGGTTAGTGACGGGGACAATTTTAGTTTCATACCGATATTTCTTTAGTTTCATCAAAATTGTGACATACGCATCACATTATTATAATGTCTCAAAGAATAGTTGCTTTTCATTAGACAACATACCATAGAGAGACTATTGAACTTAATGGATTTATTTGTTGGAGTGTAGATAATAAGAAGAATTTCATTGATGCAAAATACAAGACCTTGGAAATGAATACCTTATTGTTTAGATGTTTCTGTTGTAACATTTCATATGTTATTTTATATTATTCTTGTGGCTATTGGTCGTCTGAGACATAATTATACAAATGCAATTATCACTTTGTAAAAAGTTGTCATATCTTTACCATTTCACTCGATTTTTTAATACTCTTCCGATTGGTTTTTTATTTTATTTTATTTATTTATTATTTATTTTACGAATCACTCACAATCCAGTTACGTATCTTTTTTTGTGTGAATATTTTTTCTAATGGCAGAAGGGTAATTTGGATATCATAAAATCTTTTCTCTTTGTGTTAATCTTTTTTTTTTTTAATTTTTTTTATAAGGGTAATAATTTTTAAACAAATTTTGTAAACCAAATGATGTGATTGCTCATAATTAGATTATCATTTAAGTATTGATTAACGCATTTAATTCTTATCGGTGAGTCGATGACATATCATTTGATTTGCAAACTTAATTTAAAACTTTAATCTCTCTGATATTATCCTTTTCATAATACGTATGTAGTGAAAGTGTTATTTCTAAAAAAGAAATATGAATGATTACGTTAATTATTTTTCAAAATATATTCCCATAAAAAACAATATATCTAACATAAGGAAAATTTAAAAAAAAAGTAAAACAATAAAAAGAATCAGTTGACGCGTACAATAAGAGGCTAATTAATTACTCACAGAACAAAATAAACAACTTTCTACATAATAAGAGGCTAATTATCTTTTTTGTACGAGTACTTTGTTTTTTCAAAAATAACCAAATTTAAATTTACATCAAAAGTCCAGGGAATCATATTAACAGCAGAACACTCGGTCATCTCTTGTAATCTCTAATGGGGGAATGGATAGAGTATCTTGGTTACATCGACGAAACCCAACCCACCGATTTCCTTTGGCCCAACGACACTCCTTCTTTCGGCGATTTCGAATTCTCCGCCGTCGATGTTCCGGCCGCCGCCGCTTCCTCAGCCTCACAGTCACAGGAAAACAAGTGCCCCCGCAAGAGGTATTTCCTCCTATTCCATTTTCGATGAAATCTGAAATCTTCAGAAATGTAATGCTTTCTGAGTCGCGAAAGCTCCAAACTTTTTGTCACGAAATTGACTGTTTGATTGGTGGTGTTAAGGGGACGGACGGATTCATGCTCTGGAGGATCAGGGGCAAAAGCTTGCCGTGAGAAATTGAGGAGGGAGAGATTGAATGACAGGCATGAATTAACCTCATTTTTTTTATTTTTTTTTATTTTTTAAGATTTTTAAGAATTGGGTTGTTTTGTAATGATGAAAAGAATGGTGGGTTTTTGTTTTCTTTGTGATTGACAAGTGTTGGTGTTTGATTATTTTGTAGCAGGTTTGTGGAGTTGAGCGGTGTTTTGGAACCCGGGAGGCCGCCGAAGACGGACAAGGCTGCTATACTTGATGATGCCATAAGGGTTTTGAACCAGCTTAGAGCTGAAGCTCAGGAACTCACAGAAACAAATCAAAAGTTACTTGAAGAAGTTAAAAGTTTAAAGGTTCGGTATACATCATTTACTTGAAGTTTGTTTTCTTAATGTTTTATGAAGAAGTTTCATTGAGAGTGTTATGAGATTTGGCTTTAGATTATCTCAAAGTTCAGCTGAATTGCGTGTTGGAGAAGACCAATAACTACGCTGTCGATGATCTGCAACGACCAATGACATGGCTTTAGGTTATCATAAGAGTCTTGTAATTCTTTTGAACCCTTTCTCTGATCTAGTAAATCAAAACTTATGCGGTTATTGCTTTCGATGATCTGAAACGAACAGAATACTCTTTTGGAGGATCTCCAAGCTGTGATGGGGCGTCTATGATTGATTGTAAAGTTTTATTTGTTTCCATGTGGTTTCTAGTAACTCGAAATTTCAAGCACTACTAACTCAAAATTTCAAGCACCCTTCTCGCTTCACTTTATACCTGGGTTAAGCTCCTCTCTGATGGAGATGATGTTTTCATACAATCCATCTATTTTAAAAATGACTTGATTTATCGTAGCATTTGTAAGATGATTCATTCTACCAAAAATAATCCATTATTATGATAATTTTCAGTTATAGCTATAGGGAAATGATATTCACACACCCTTTTTCTTGTTCTATATGCCCTTGCTTCTTTTGTCGTTTGGTTTTCTTTTGATTTATCTAATCCAAAGGCCACAAATTTAATGGGTAGGAGGAGAAAAAGGGTGTGCGAAAATCACTTTCCTTCATGGTATCCCTTGCTCAGATGTTATTTCATTAACATTTCTGTCCTGTTGGTACCCTGGATGCAATCTGTTGTGTTACTGCTTGCTGATTTAAGATCAATTTCTTCCCACTTCAAAACACGTAAATTTAGATTGTGTAAAATCCCTATGTACATGTCTTGTAGCCTTGTGTCCATCCCTTACAACAATATGTCAGGTTCTTTCTTTGAGTTGGAACTTCTACCCCCATTGTATTGTGATGATGAACTGGTTTTTAATCTGTTGCATTTAATCAGAGGCAAGGATTTAAGAAAATTATTTGGATTTACTGCTAGAAAAGTTTTGAGTACACACTTGTTTACTGTTCTTGCATATTACAGGCAGAGAAGAATGAACTTCGTGAAGAAAAACTTGTCCTGAAAGCAGATAAAGAACGGCTGGAACAGCAGTTGAAAGGTATGGCAATTTCACCTTCTGGGTTTGTTCCAACCCACCCAGCAGTACCAGCTGCATATCATCCTGGGGCAAACAAGATGGCTGTCTATCCTAGCTATAGTCTGGTCCCTATGTGGCACTATATACCTCCATCGGCCCGTGATACATCTCGTGATCACAAACTTAGGCCCCCTGCTGCTTAGGTTTTTAATAGAGTACTCGGACAATTTAGATGCCTTCATTTACATTTACTGACCTTTTTATCCATTGTTGACAATGTGTCAGCGCTGTTTCAATTGCCTGATTTTAATGTGGCTGGTGGCACTTGTGTGGCTGAATTGTTAAATGTAGCTTGAAGGCTCTCATTTTCGGAATAAAACGGCTGGTAAATGTCCAGTATTTACCATATTCTCTTCTTACTTTTTTTACCCCAACCTTTTTCATTAGCACATCTGATAGTACTGGTGGTTCTTGGCAACATATTAGGCTGAATTTCTTTCTTTCTGTCTTGCCGTTTTTCTAATATGGTTTAAAAAAGGTGCGCTTCACTAATATGGTTTAAAAATGCGATCCCTCTAGTGATGTGCATGCATAGCCGCTACATTCTTTATTTTATAAAACCGTCGTTGATGAGATGACCTCCTCCAACAAAGTGAAGATTGTATGTCGCTAGAACAAATAGCCATTGACAAGTAGAATGCCTTGAATGAACTCTAGATATGCGCTGTAAATGCATTTTGTAGGCCACAAAGGCTGGCCCCTTCTTGTCAGTGCACCATGGTTGAACGAAGATTATAAGACCAGAGGTCCAGAGCACACTGCTCCCGCCATACGCCTTCCCCGCATTAGAATAATCTTATACTTTGCTATCGTAATACAGCATTTTACATTCCCTAATTCTATTTACAAGATTTATATCTTAAATTAAAAACAAAACGGTTGATAAAAGGGTGGTTAACGTTCAATCCAATTGTCCAAGCAGCTCGTCTATGCTCTATACATACTGCAAAGACAGCTGATTGTGCGGCCCTTATAAGGCTCATCGATGTGGTCAGTGACAGTTCTGCAGGATATCTCTTCAATGTGACATGTCAATTATTGGAAATTCTATATATAGTCTCATATATATGCAGGAAAACTGCAATGTGGGTAGTAAACCGTGTAATAGAAAAGTGCAGTTAACTGATGAAAGTGGTTGAGACAGTTGATATACGCTCCACCGCATATTCATTGGTTAACTGCACTTCCTAAATTTCGGTTAACCTCGTTGGAGAACTTCTCGACATATGCATATTTTGTAATGGTTGTGTATGATCTAGTAGTTGCATTATAGTTTGAGTGAGGAGTGAAACCTGCATAATGTACCATATAGACAATGTTACGCAGCTTGAAACAGTTAGAATTGAACCCTTCAACCAGTTTTCATGGTTGGAGGATTTTTCATGAATATGGATTAATGCAACGCCATAAATTTTTCACATTTGGCCCTTTGTACAATGTCATGGTTAGAACGCTGGCTAAAGAGACGACCGTGCCCAAAACTTTTGCTAACCCACGAGAACTTAGAAGATAAACAACCTTTGATCTAAATTAAGAAGTAATTTGTTAGGGAACTGCTATTAGCATTCCAAAAAGTCATTCCACGCTTATCCAAATGCAAATTCTGCCGCCTATACTTTTGTAAACGTGAATTCGTGCTTTGGATTTATGGATTAATAGGTGTACTAGGGAAGCTATAGTGTTGATCATGGATGCAAGGAACGTCGGTGAGGTGTATCTTAAGCTCGCAAAGTACATGTTTAAAGTCAAACCTATCCTGCAACAATTGAAAACAACGCATGAAATTAGCCGTTTATATATTCCTTATGATGAGGAGATATGGGTTCTAAAATCTAAACGTCCTTAGCCAAAAAGAGACGGAACAAAAGCTTCCAAGAAAAGAGCAAATGTGAGCTTTGGTCTCTCTTTCCTGTAGGAGGAGAAGGAGGAGAATCAAAGATCAAAAGTCATCGTGATTGGTGCAGAAAAATGTTCTTCTATTACCAAACAGTCTGACATGTTACGTTGTAAAGAATATGTAGAAATGTTGAACTGATCGTGATGTGATGAAACAAAACAAGTATATATATGGAAAAAGAAAGTTACCCTATAATTAAGTACAAATGTAGCTTTATATATATATACATTTCAAGAACATAGGCAAAAGGGAACATCACTAGGGCTGATGCGATGTGTCGATAAGTAATGTAGACATGGTCCGCCCATGATTGAAGGAAGCTTCTGTGAGAAAATATAAAAATGTAAAGGCCACCTGAGGTAAAGCCATGAGGATGTGTGGCTTGAACTTCATGTAAATTTTTCCGAGGTTACCAACTTCCTCCCATGCCATAACCACCTCCGGCCGGTTGTTCCCTCTTCTTCCTTCTCTTTTCAATACTTGACAAGCTGGAGGGAGCACATCTTGCATGTACTCATATAGTTCAGTCTTGATTCTTGTTTGTGTTGTACAGTATCATGTTCTTGATTAAGTTCTTATAACAATTTGATTTACTTACTATCATTATGTTTTTGAATTGTTTTCTGGGAAAAGAAGCAGGATTTGTGTGATAATTGACCACTTTTTATTCTTTGATGCAAAAATCATATTCCAAAGCTCTACTTTTTGTTGTTGTATATAGAAATTCTACTTGCTTAGGTATCATGTATGCCATTGCATCCTTTTGGAATATGAACTTTGCACCGTAGAATACAGAATAGCAATGAATATAAAGTGAGAAGGCCAAATAGTTTTATCTCAAAACATCATAAACAATAAAATATTAAAAAACATAAAGGCTAAAACAATAGAAGAAAAGTTCTGATAACATTGGGAATTACAATTGGTTACATAATCACATTAAAGAGTGCTTCTTCAATCCAAATTAAATCATCAAAATTTAGATTTTAGAGCATGAAGGGCTAAAAGATGTGCAGCCTCATCCCGCGGAAACAATCACGAATTTATCTCTAGCTATAACCAAGGTTAAGGCGGACTTCATTCGCTTGCTCTCATGTTTGTCACTCAACTAGCTTTTCTCTGTCACTTTCATCTTCTTCTTTTAGTTTTTATTATGTTCGAATTTTGATTCGTGATTTCCGTCTCGATGGATTCCAGGGAAGGATCCAATCGTATCCTTATGGTTCACCATGCTGCATATTTTTGTTAGCTTTGTTAGCTGATGTGATCTGTACGCCATTATCCTTATGCTCTTCATACTTTGTCTGAGAAGATGACTCTTCCGCCTTGACGTAAACTTCATCACCTTCTTTTCCCCATAACAGCAAGTATAGACCAAGGATGACAATGAATGCCCCTACTATGCTGAACAAACCACACACGAAATTTTAGATTAATCCAGGATTGGTAACACAACATGGCGGTGTTGCATCATACAAAGTTATCAGCAAAATCATATTAGATTGGATGATGTAATACGAAAAAGAAATTACCTGCCAGCATAAAGTCTTTCACCGAGGACAAAGTAAGCTACTACAGCCACCAAAATTGTTGAAACAGGATTAAACATGGTCACAAAAACTGGCCCTTTCTCTTCTGTGCACCATAGCTGAATGAAGATTATTAGACCTGAGCACACCACTCCCTGCGATAAGCCGCCACATTAGAAGAGTGCTACCAATAACTATTTATTTATCATTTTATGTAGCATTTCGCGCATATTAATTTCTTCCACCTTCCTCCAATCTTGTATCCATCTAAAACAGTGAAAACTAAAAACCAAAATGGTTACAAAATGGGTCGTAGTTTCACTGTCATTTTCAGAGAATCCCGATACTTACAGCATATAATATCGACCAGAGGTCAATGTTGAATCCGATTGTCCAAGCAGCTCGTCTATGTTCTATACACACGGTGAAGACAGCTGATTGTGCTGCCCCTATAAAGCTCATCCATGTAGTCAATGATAGTTGTGCAGGATATCTTCTCAATGTGATTGCCTACAATAATCTTTTCTTTTCAGAAAAATTATTTGTATAAATTACATGCCAACATCACCAATGTAAATTATCAGAAATTCTATATTTAGTCTCACTTATATGCAGGAATTCTGTAATGTGGGTTAACCACAAATAAAAGTTGCAGTTAACCGGTGAATGTTGCGTCGAGGTGGTTGAGAGGGTTGAGATAGAGATCAATATGTGCACTCGGTCACATATTCATCAGTTAACTACACTTTTTTTGGAGTGACAATAACATCTCACTTTCAGTTAACTTTATTACTTCGTTAGATAACAATTCAACATATATACATTTGTAAGTGTAGTTTTGAGTAAGGGGTGAAACCTGCATGATGTACCACGCCGACCATGTTATGCAACTTGCAGCAGTTAGAAGTGAACCCTTTAACCAGTTCTCATGGATGGAGGATTTTCCTTCAATATGGATTAGTGCAGGCCATAAATTTTTTATAATAGGCCCCTTGTACAATGTCATGGTCATCACACCCACTAAGGACAATAGGGTACCCAAAACTTTTGCTAACCCTCGAGGGTTTCGAAGGTCAAGAGCCTCCAACCTGAATAAAAACGTAATTTATTAAGGATAAAATGTGAATTAATGCCTGGATTTACGGATAAGTAGGTGTACGTACTAACCTCAGTACAATTGCAATTACAAAGGTTAGGGACGCTATGGTGTTGACCATTGATGCAAGGAAGGTCGGAGAGGTGTATCTTAAGCTTGCAAAGTACATGTTTAATGTCAAGCCCACCCTGCAAACATTGGAAAGAAAGAAAAAAAAGAGAGCTTAGTTAGCGCTTTGATTTGTCCCTTCATCAGAAGCATATATGGGTTCTAATTCTACATGTCCTTACCCCAATAGAGAGAGTAAAAAAAGTTCCAAGAAAAGTGCAAAAGTGAGCTTTGGTCTCTCTGTTCTGCAGGTGAAGAATCAAAGATCAATAGTTAACCGCAGGACATGATTGACAATATGTAGAAATATTTGAGCCACACATGAACATATTTCAAGAATCAGGAAATATCTCTTATTAGACCGTCTGACGTATTATGTTGTTAGGCTATTAGACTAAAGAATGTTGCCCTATTCAAGTACAAATGCAGCTTTATACACAATATTGATACCTTTCAAGAAAATAAGCAAAGGGGAGCATCACTACGCCGGACACAATATGTCTATAAGTTATGTAGACGTGAGGGTTCATCCCATGATTGAAGGACGCTTCTGTGATAAAATACAGAAATGTATACCCCATCTGGGCTAAAATCATGAGAAGGTGGGGCTTGAACTTCCCGTAAAGTGCCTTAAGGTTACTACTACGCAACTCGTGTGCCATAACCTCCTCCGGTTGTCCGGCCGCCTTTCTTCCTTCTTCTATTTCAGTTCTAGACAAGCTGGAGGAGCACATCATGCATGTATACGTTCATATAGGGCATGATGGAATAGTTAAGTCTTGATTCTTGTTTCATGTTGACAGTATTAGGTTCTTCATTAATCTTCTGGCTTCATTCATAGAATAGATAAGTGGAATAGCAGAAGATATTCGATCCCAGTAAGTATATCCAATATTCTTTGATGATTATAATGTAACTTCGAATTAGAGAAGATTTTTATTTATAGAATTTATCATCAATCTGTGTGTAGCCTCTTCTGCCGAATTAGCAATTTGTCTGCCGATTGACTTCATGGCATCCCCTCGGAAAATGACCCTTGCATCATTCATCTTAGCGAACCATTAGAGAATTGCATTAGCAATGAAGATTTTATTATTCACCTTTTTGGCTCTCATTTTTATTCTACCATGTTGCATGACGATCGAATTCGCCTACTTTCTAATCCACCCCTTTAATATCATAGCGCGTTTACTAACCCGTAATCGGAATGAGAATAAGGAATCTGATTCCGATTACGGATTATACATGTGTTTACTAAAATTGAGAGGAATCAAAAGTGTGTGGGGCCTACACAAAAAATGGAATCCAATTCCTGAAATTGGAGGATTTGGATTCCCAACATATACAAGGTATTTGGATTCCGGATTGCCCAAACAATCAGCATGATAATTTTTTTCCCTTTATGCCCTCACTTACTTTCATTATTTCCAAGATTATCCTTTTAATCCTAGACTTATTTTCCCTTCGTTGCATGTGCTACTTCTAGCTCATTAAGCATAATTATATGCTCATTCACATTATGCACAACTCTATACATATGCCGAAGAGAACAAACTACAACTAAGCAAGAAAATTTAGATATTAAAGTCAATACTTAAATTTATAAAAAAAAATAAACAAAATCATTTTAGTATGTCTATGAAATAAAAAAGCAATTTATTTTTTTTTTACTATTATATACTATATCAAATTTTATTAAAAAAATATATAAAATATTTGATTTGAGACAAGGGCATTTTAGTAATCATACTAGTTTATATTCCGATTCTGCTGAATTAGTAAACAGCTTTATGAAATTGTATTCCGATTCCAGACAGTTTTAGTAAACAACTTCAACAGGAATCTGATTCTGATTTCACCTCATTTCAATTCCTCCTCAATCCAATTCATCCTCAATCTAATTCCTCTCAATTTGATTACGGATTAGTAAACGCGCTTTCAATTCTACAAAATATCAACAAAACCATAAGTCACTTAACCTTCAATTAACGTTGTCAGATATTTGTATAATGACACAATGGCATGGTTTGTCTTGGATAGATGACTAAACGATTTTGGATTTGGTTGGTATCAGGCAAAATTAATCTTAGATTGGTCACCTATAAGATACATGATTCGGATTATTACGCAACATTCTTCATTCTGAGAAATGAGAAGGGAGTCCTAAAGATAGAATGAGAATGTTAAACTAAGAAGTTGTTATTCTATATATTCCCAATGTCACTCGTCAAGAAAATATGTGACTTCAATGCTATGTAACACTAAGTTCTATGGTATTTTATTAATTAGATGTGATTTCAAAATTATTAGATCTTCTATTTTCAATCTTAACCATTCATCTTCCGTACCACTACTACTTCCACGAGCCCTAGGGCAAGACTCTTGTACACGAGTATAAAGATACATCCTGCTTAAATTCATTTGATATCTATGACTTCATATGACGAGGTTGGTAGGGTATAACATGAGAGGTGAGTTTTTCTTGTTCTTGGTTTGGGAAAGCTTAGAAGATGGGCACGTGGAACGGGTCATTGATTTAGTAGAACGGAACACATGTCATTGTTTTATTAGATCGAACACGGATTATTGATTTAATATAAGTCATTTCAACAAACTAATCGTAAGTTATAGCCCACCAGTCCACCACCACTGCATCTTGAAAGAATAGTTTTCTCTTCCGCTGAGCAAGTGCTCAACCCAAGCCCCACCAGGCCACCACCGCATCGGGATCTGGTATCAAACACAACTTCCCATTCACTGTTCCACAGGACAGGACCGCAATGAAAGAGACAACACTTCCTACGTTCATCTTTCAGATTCACATACATTATACTTGTTCCAATGTGGGAATCATTTTGTTGAGTAGCTTGTGCAGGTCATGATTAATTATAGCCTCCGATCTAATTTTGGACAGACAAATGGGTTAAAGTAGTGCCTGGTAGGATGATAGCATACTTCCACCTGCCGCTGCCAGTGGACCCTATCCAACCACTAACCCAACAACCTCTGCTTCCACTTACTTTTTCTTTAATCATTTTGCTTCCTGATGCAATTTCAAATGATACTTCTCTTGCTGCCACTTATCCTCAAAACTTTATTATTCTCTGATATATGATATGCAATTAATGAATTAAAAATGAATGTGGGCCAGAAATCAAACAATCAAGTAGTCAACAGTCACCCTATATGCTCCAATTATCAGAGAACACAAAGGATTATGCCAAAACCACCAAATACACCTACAAAAGACATTAGGCCATCTTCAATCGAAAGATCCAGAAGGTCGAAAATAACCCTAAAACCGTCTCCAACCGAGGGCTAGGCCAGAAAGCTCGGGAATCTGGAAGGGCCCCACGGAATTTCAAGTAGCCAACAGTCACCCTATATGCTCCAATTATCAGACAACACAGGATTATGCCAAAACCACTAAATACACCTGCAAATGACATTACAAGAGGAGTGCTTGGACGAGCCGTCCATGCATGTATACGACTCCTAGATTTCTAGCCATTGATACAGTTGGATCTACCCTTGCATCAATAATTGAAAGTCATTCGCACCCAGGGCGACGATTCCTAGCATAATTCTTGTTCCCACTATCGATGACGTCTCTAAAAAAATATAATACCATAAATGGACATAATTTCCAGTGAGCTAAGAGTTCATGCGGATTTGGCTTTGGCATAAAATAATTAGCATACGTCCAGTGGGATTCGGACAGAGGAGGAGCATCAAGTAGACACATGAGCATGAGGAGTGAGGCGAGGACCACTCAAACTCAAAGTCAAGTAGTAGAATATTTGATGGCACCGCGTTATGCTTACCATGCAACTTGCTGTTTTGAAAGAAAAGAAATGAACCCATCCAATAATGTTCCCTGAAGCATGTACAAAAGCTGCACAAGACCACTTGCATCTGCTATTTTTTTTTCTTGTATTAAAAGCAAATTAATATGTACCAGTAAGATGCCTCACCAATAATACAGAAAAAAGTTTAATTTTTTGTATATAATTTATGAACGCAAAATCAATCCTCGCCTCTCTCTCTTTCCTTACTGATAAACCATAGTGTGACACATGTGCATAAATTTCTTTTGTGATTTTTACATGTTAAATCAATGTGTCAGTTTTGTAATTGCAGTTAAATGTAAGGAGCGAAGCAGTATTCACTATCCAATTCGATTCATCATCAATTTTTACAACTTGAACAGAAAAAGTAGTAATTCCCTTTGCTTATAATTCAACTCTATACAAGTACATGTAACAATTCTACAGTTGCAGTTGTTACAACTCTTTTCCAACTGATCTATCTCCACGGAATAAAAGTAATCTTGGAGTATTCTACCGCTATGCGCTATCAAGTTTGTTTCGTTTTCTATCGACACTGAAATTTCTTGTCTTGGTTGTAAAGGAAAAATGAAATATGTATGACAAAGAAGGACTACGATGAGATCAAACAAGTCCTACGGGCCTATACAAACACAAGAGATCTAACACGCTGCCAATAGCCAGAGCATAATCAGAGAAGAAATTGCGATTGTTACCCAGCTCAGGTACGCCAAACCAACTGCCATTTGGTATTTTTGGCATTCCCTTCCGTAATTGCAGTCATTCAGATCACTAAAGTACAACACGGTTACGCCCGCTGAGGCCGAAGCTGCTGCAAGAGACAATGTTGCCGTAACCTGTTGAAACATTAAACGAGGAAGCTGTTAAACGGCAAGCGCTATAAAGTAGGAACCCAGATTTCATGTAAGAGTAAAACGAGGTCAGAGATTTATAGAGACTGACCCAGTCTCCAACAACAAAGAGGCTAACCAATACAGGGTTGTGGAGGACCTTCTTTTTCACCAAGGAATATGCATCAAGCAATGCAAGTACCAAACTCCAGATCAGTTGCAGACCCATTGAAGCAATCAGGTAGCTGCCAAATCAGCATTCTCTTAAACCAATATCCGACATCTTTCGGTACAAGAAATGGCTTGTGATGCGTCGTAAGTGGATGAAATTGGCATTGCAGTAAAGTAGTAGTGAATCAATTATATGGCATTAGAAACTCATCAGTGCTTAAATCTATCAGCCAACAGAAGCTGAAATCTGAAACCTATATAGTTGAGTTATGCAAAATCGAGGTGATAGCAACCAATTCAACAAGGCCAATGAAGATCACTGCCCAGCAAATTTGCTAGTTCCAAATTCTAATATTGCTTATTGAATTATCAAGTCATATTTTATCAAATCTAGTCAAAATTTCAGCAGAGTTTCAACTTCCTGCAGAGGAACTTCCCAATTCCTTGTGCTTACATACAAACGTTTACATATCCCGAAAGTGTGTCAATCCTGTGCAGTTAAACACTACAGTATAGCCAGAAATCTGTTCTTCTGCAATCAAATCTAATAAGAAATCAGTGAGTCAGGAAAGCAAAATACCAGAAAGCAGTGAAATTGAAGAAGCTGGCAGTGGTGGCCATGGAAGCAATGGACCCGGCAGCAAAGACGCATTGGGAAATCCTGAGAAGAAGGCCAGTCAAAGTCCCAGGAGTCCCAGGAAAATCCCTCATTTGATTATTGCTCTCAAACCCCAGAAAAAAAAAGTATCAGATTCTTACTGGGTCAGAGAAAAAAACCCCATCTTTCCTTTACATAAAAAACTCATCACCCAAAATACAATAAGAAGAAAGCTCACCAACCTACCATTCCTTTCCTTTCAGGAACCCAAATCTCTGCTACCCAGAAAATAATTGGAGGTAAATTCCAACTGGGTAAGTTTGATTGTTGTGGAAAGTTAAGAACTTGGACTGCAATTTACAACAGAGAAAAGGGAAAGAGAGAGATGAAGTGAATGAATAAAAAAAAAGAGCAGAACAAAAATGGGATTCCCAACTTCTCCCCCAACCAACATGCTTAGGTCAAATAGCCAGTGAGCAAATGAATTCAATCACGTATGATGTCACCAGACCATGCCACCTGGCCTACTAAATCTAAATTTAAACTGATTTAACAATAAACAGTGCATTAGGGATGCTCACCAAGTGAGCAAATATATTTTTCAAAACTGGAGACTTACATTACACATAAACCTGGCATTCGTATTATGTTTTTCGTGTTCGTGTCGTTTTCGTGTCATACCTGATATCTTAACGGGTCGTGTCGTGTAAAACCCGTTAAAATAAACAAGTAAAATGACCCGACCCGAAATCAACCCAATAATATTAACAGGTAATATGACCCGACCTGTTACCTGTTAAGGAAAATATATTTTAAACCAATAAATAATCAAATAAAAAACATAATACTAAATAAGTATATACATACCATATTGTCACACCCAAAACATAAAAACGTAATTTTCTTTTAAGTATATTTTCGTTTACCTAAAGCCTTTAATAATTTTTTAATTAATGTAGAAGTGTAAAAAATATAGAAAAAATATAAGGACAAGCTTTACAACTTTCATGAAGAGTTTAACTACGACATTCACCACTATAATCATATAAATCATAGATCAAAATTTAACCATTGATTGTTGTTTACATTTACGCTTGATTGTTCTCATCAAATTTTGTTTTTTCAGATTTTCTTTTTTGAAAACATGATCTATTAGAGGATGCAGGAAGTTGAACGGTTTGGATCGTTGATATTATATTCAGAGTTATACGGTTAATGAAAATATTGCTTGATGTTTATAAAGTTTATACAAACTTTATGACATCGACTCATATTTCAGTTAACCATAAATATCGAAATGTGATATCAAAGATCTAAATCGTTCATCTTCTTATATCCGCCAGATGATCATGTTTTCAAAAAAGAAAATTTTAAAAATGAAATTTAGTAAAAAGAATAAAGCGTAAATGACAATCGATGATTAAATATAAATTTAAGGTTTATGGATTATAGTGTTGGATTTCGAAGCTGACCCCTTCACGAAAGTTGTAAAGCTTGTCACTATGAGTGATTGTATATATTTTTTACATTTTTTACACTTCTACAATAATTATTATTAATTTTATTAATTTTGCCCTCAAATAAAAAACATTATTCATGAGGATTTGGAGGATTTTAAAAATCTAAACGATAATGTAAGTGTAACCATTATCTACTAGTGGAGGAATAATGATGAATCACAAGTGTTTATATATTCTTTCATATTTTTCATACTTGTATGTATGTCTTCTTAGTTCTTACCTATACAAATTGTCAAATACTATACTAGTTTATTTTAATTTTGGACAACAACATGTTAAATAAAATTTATTCTAATAATGATAATAAGGAACTCTCATAATAAAAATAAATAATGACTAAAACTTCTTCTTTTTTTTAACTTGTATAGAATAATAATACTAAACTATATATTTAATATAGAATATACTGTATATATTAATATGGCTATTGTATTTTATAATAAATCTTTTAGTAATTAAACTTTAAAATTATCAAAATAATTTTTTTCTTAACGGGTCGAAACGGGT
>JADOBS010302721.1:0-15069 GCA_015708375.1 Cydonia oblonga | reverse complement strand
ATTGCTAGTTGTGGAGAAATTAATCTCAGCTTGTACACATTACGTTTTTAATACAGTGATATATTTATATTCAAAGCCGAAAAATTGGGTTAAGTCATCTAAGGGGACAGTCATAATATTTGTTGTCCAATTTGCTTTTTACGAAAGTCGAGTCAAATATTTTTCATTTTAAAAAAATAAAAATAAAAATATCATTAAATCGTAATGTTAAATAATAGTAGAGTTCGTTTGGATATGTTTTTGAAATGACTGAAATCGCTTTTAGTAAAAATATTTTTAGAACCAATCATTAGTAAAAATACAAGTAAATCCTTAAAAAAAACACTTAAAGTACTTTTTACAGGAAGTACATAATTGGTGCTTCTTGCTTTTGAAATCTAAAAATATTTTCTCTAAAAACGCTTTTAGTTATTTTAAAAACACATCCAAACGAGCATGTAGTCATAACAGGTCACGCTCATACAAAAACTAATAATTACTCATGGAGGTAAAGTCCTAACAAGTCATTGTCTAGCAAGGAACAAATTAATTATTTGATTATGGATTTAAACACCATGATGGATTGTCTCTTTTGATTTCAACAATCCTCGTCTGACTTGCAATACCCTAAAGTAGAAAGTAAAATAACCTTTTTTTGGATTTTCAGGAGTGGATGATAATATCTTGCTTGTTCCTTTCTATAAATATCTTCATGGCATTGATCAATCGATGGCGCCACATCGTGACTAATTATATATTTATATGATTAATCAAAAGTAATCGAGTTTGTTTCTTGTCCCTCGCCTTCCCGAGCATTTATCCAAGTCGTCATATCTTGCTGTATACACCTAAATCCTTCATATTTCTTACTAATCTTAAAGTCAAATTTGAGAGATATTTAACGCATAAAACAACAAACAAAGAAACACAAGATAAAACAAGGAACCTCCGACTATGATCGGTGATGTATTGTCAAAGAACAGAAATTAATTTGTAACTACGATGTAGGACCCTCTTTTCTCTTAACCGAGTTGAAATTCTAGACAAAGTTTTATTGAAGCTTGAATAAATGCATCCTATCATTCGTTGTACTTATTTAGTTTTTACAGTATTAATGAATACGTTACTCTTTAGAAAGAAAAAAAAACATAGAAATAGGAGATGTAACGAGACCCATCCTAAATTGGGCTTACACTCCAAAGGTTAATTAGTGGCGATTTCCCTAAACAAGTTAATAAGAAAGATGATTACAATCAACAAAGAGGAAATAGTCTCTTTCAACTCTCTGGATGATTATTCTCCGAGATTTCATAAAACACCCAGAATCTCACACGCCTGTAAACTAATTAATTAACCCATTTGAGCTACTCCACATCGTCTCATCGCTTCTTTCTCTCTGGCTTTTCAATTACAGAAATCACAAGGCAATGGAATCAAAAACAAAAACCCAAAAAAGTGCTAGATTGGTCCTTGCGGGACTTCGAGATCGGAAAACCCGTCGAAAAGCGGAAATTCGGTTGGGACTACGTAGCTCGAGAGGCCAAGGCAGCCACAACGCCGCCGCAGTCGCAACAACCACCAAAATCCTCTTCTTCTTCCGCTTCTTCCCTCTCGACCCACCTGGCGATGCCGCGATGGTAGAGATCCAGCAGAGAATCTCGCATCCCTCTCGAAACTCTCGTCAAAGATCTCGAGAAAATCATCCAAACCCTCGCGCCGGTGGGGAAAGGGCTGGTGCGAGGTTGGCGCTGGGGAGGTCAAGGGAACAGACGACGGGGCGGCAGGAGGAGGCGTTGTGACCCCAGGCCAATTTCAGAGGTGGAGTAGGCGCCGTTCAAGGATGAGAGGGGGACCCCAAATCTTCATCTTCGCAAGAGCCCCACCACCCTTCTTTTTTTCGTTTTTATTTTTTTAATTGTTTGGCCTTTTTTCTGTTTCTTTTAAAATTAAAAAAAAAATTTCTAAAAATAATAATTAAATGAATTAACCACACAATAGACTTCAAATTAGTACAATGTGGCCTCCGCGCTTGTCATATTTTTATTTAACTGTTAATTTAACAAATTAACTTAACTTAATGTATATAATTGAAATGTTTTATAAGATGTAAAAAGTTGCAATACATCTAAACCTAGAAATGTAAAACATAATTTAATCTTAAAATTAATATAGAAGAAGATAATACCAAATATTTTGTTGTGAGAAAAGGAAATCTGGGTTTTCTTCTTCATGTAAATATTTTGTTGTGAGAAAAGGAAATCTGGGTTTTCTTCTTCATGTCCCAATTGCTTTATGATCATTAATAATCGATGTAGCAGATCATTGAGCTAGAAGTCTCACCTAACTTTATATGAGTGTCAGTGAGTCATGATGTAATACTATTTTTTTGAGTAAATTATACAGAATTACCTCAACTATTAGGTCATTAACAGTTTCATACCACATCTTTAAAAAGTTTCAATGTCATACCTTATGTACGAATTTGTTGCAATGTGCTACCTCCGTTACATTGGCTGTCAATTGGTCCGTTATATGATGACGTGGCGTATGCCATATGATGACGTGGCGTATGCCACGTCCCACCATCTCCACATATGAACTTCCACATGGTCTGCCATGTAGATTTCCTACCAAATTAATTTCCACATCATTTAAAAAAGTAGAATTGTTTTTCTTCAACATAATTATTTCCCGCCAAAAAACGTCCACGTCATCAAAAAAATTGCCTCACCCCTAAGCCCTAAGGCCTAACCCCTAAGGCTTAACCCCCAAGTCGTAAACCCTAAACACGGAAAACACTACATCTTCTTCACCAACAAAAAAACACCAAAATGACCCTAGTTAGTGCAGGCAACAAACCTTAGAACCACACACACCTCAAATGTAAACAATTGCAATTCAACAGCCAACAACAAAGCAAAGTACAAAGCACATCACAGATAAAAGCACAAGAGGATCCAAAATGATCCCATTATCCAACAAATCAGTAACATTTTGAATAAATTTGAAAACAACCCACCCATCTCCAACAAACAAAACACGTAAAGGACCTTCCATTATCCAACATTTGAATAAAGAAAACAAAAGAAGGCACCCAAATTTCAATTTTTGTTAACCAATTATACAAAGGACCCCCAAGACCACCACCACTCAAACAACCTTTTCCTCGAGGCCCCACCAACAATACACAAAGCACCCATCGAACCCTTGGACCACCAGCACCCAAACAACATTTTTCTCGACAACAATAAACAAATGACCCATATGACCCCCATTCTACAACATATCCGTAAGCATTTCGATTAAACAATCAATGAAACCCACAAATTGCCAACAAAGATTTTCAAATCAACAAACCCAGAAAAACGGGAATAAAAAAAAGGATGCAACAAAGCACAAAACGAACTAAAATTTGTACTTACAGTAGATAGGCGTCGTTTGCTCGGGATCATCGCGCACATTCCACCCCATTTCGAATCCACATTCCACCCCATTTTGAATCCTTCGAAATACTGTCAAGTCTTTCGAAAACCAGAAGAACTTAGGGTTTTCAACAAAAACGAACAAAAGGAAGGTAGGCGACGACAACACGAACTTAGGATTTTCGCTCAATGAACTATTGACCGCGATTTGGACGGTGATTTGGGGCGGGTGATATGAAATTAGGGTTATGGTTCTTTGATTTGGGAACTAGAACGAAAGAAATGGAAGGGAATTGCACAGGTTGAGGTTTTACGCTTTAATTCGAATTGCACGATTCACGAGGGAAGTTTTTTTTAAAATATTTGATTTAAATTTTTTTTTTATTTTAAATTTTTTGTGATATACACATGTCATCCTTTTAGATGATGCATGTGTATTAGATGCCAACATGGAAGTTCATATGTGGAGAGGGTGGGACCTAGCATAAGCCACGTCAGTTCATATTAATTTTTTTTCTTTTACCATATGTGATTGAATTCCATTCCAATCCTACTATTTATGGGTTTCCATCCATTTAAGAGAGTTCAAAACTTGACCCAAAAACAAAACAAAAAAAAAGTTCAAATCCTACTCTTCCTTATTTTTTTAGTTGAGTGATAACTTTAGGAAGTTAGATGTTAGATTAGCTACCGATGGAGTTCAAACCCACGCAGTCATGTAAGAACACACCATCTTTTACCACTGTGGTAAAGAGCCACTTGCAAAACTCTTCCTTTTTAAAAATTAATGTAATTGGTTAGAACTCTCTATCTTCTACTTAATAATAATAAAATTAAAATAAAATTACAAACAATGTTCATATATCTAATCCCAGCAAAGAGGGGAGACAACCCTACGTGGGTGGGCCAGAAGGTTTGAGCCGGCCTAGTGCGTGCGGTCCGTGGCGCATGTCTGGGCTGGCGAGTCCAGTTCAGTCCCCTTTATCCACTTTCACATCTGGGCTCCACCATTAATTATGGGGTAAATCTTGGCTGGTATTTGGGTTGTTTTTTTAGTTCTAACACTTAACCCAATTTTAGAACTAGGGTTGGAAAGAAATGGGGGAGGGAATAGAAGGGAAATTTTAGGACCTACTCTAAGGATGGAGTTGGTCTAAGATGTAAGTATAAACTATTAAAGTGACCATTTGAGGCTTTCGTCTTTTCCAGGTTGAGGGTATTAAGTATTAACCGATCTCCGGTAGCATAGTTTCGAGAAATTATAATAGAAATTTACGGCTTAATTTCCATATATTCCATACTTCTCAATATAAGTACATACAATCCCTGTTACATAAGGTAGCATTTGGTACGCAGACGGGATGGAACAAAACGGGACGGGACTAGACGGGACAGGACTGGACGGAACGGAACGAAGGTTCCGTGTCATGTTTGGTACTTGCAGGACGGAACGAAACAGTTGTTCTGTTTTGTGTTTGGTACGCGCAGGATAGAACGGAACCTAAAGATTAAAATACTAACTTACCCATGCATCATATGCCTTACAATAAGCACAACAAAGCCCCAATTAATTAAAAACCAAAAAACTTTCAACAAGCTATCAATCCCAGATTGTCTTGGATGTAAGCTACACAGAGGTTAAAGACATGACAGTAATTTTGTGGGCAATTTCAAGATTGAACATAATCCGACTTCGATGATCTGGTCGAAGATAATGAAATTCTTTGGGCAGATGGTAGAGGTTTGAAATTCAACACCAAGGAAAGGTTTAAAGTTTACTTCTTCAATTCCAAATCAATAGTAAATGCCCTCACTCTTCCACAGGAAAAACTAAATGGAAACAAAATCCCAGAGTCAATCAAACATTATCCAACATATCGCAGAATTAAAAATTACTTGAACAGAAGCTAATTACACAGAAATACCCAGAAAACAGACAATCAACAGAATTAAAAATTACTTGAACAATTAATCCCAATTCAAAACCCTAGATTATGAATCCAAACCAAACTAGATCATTCATTATATCGTATCATCCAATCCTTTCAAGCTCCCTCACCAGCTCCTCAATCATGTTCGAGGAAGCAGCCAACTGCAACTTTTTGGGTGCAAACTCTTCTCCTGATCAGCAGCAGCCACCCTGGCAAGATCTAGAGCTTCTCGAGCCTCTTCCTTGCGAAATCGGAGCTGGACAACCTCGCCCTGAATTTCAAAAATGTCCTTCTCAGCCTGTATGCGCTCCATACGTCATCGTTGTCGGCCTGGCTATGGTGACGGCGTCGGAGAGACCGAAAGGCTACACAATCACAATCAGATCAAACCTGGAACGGAGATTCAGAGCTGAAAGTTCACGGAGAGGCTACACGGAAGAGGATGAGGATGAAGGTTGCGAAAGGGAGATGCAAGGATGAACAAGTTCACAGCGGCAGAGAGAAGAGAAATGATAATTTTTTAGGAGGATGAAATGAAGACAGCGGCAGAGAGAAGAGAAGATTGTTTTGAGGGTTTGTTGAATGATTTAGGTGGTGTAATTTTTGAAAAAGACATGGGGTATATTTGTCTTAAAATGGTAAAACATTGTGTTCCACAGACGTGGAACAACCCGTTCCAGGGGGGAGGCGGGACGCAAAAACACCCAAAATCTGTCTCGTGGAACAATGCGTTCCACCCATTTTTGGTGCACCAAACACGGGACGGAACGCCTCGTCCCGTTCCGTCCCGTCTCGTCCCACGTACCAAACACACCCTAAGGAAACAATAAATGACACAAATATAACCTTCCTAAAACATGACTCTAATATCTACACAATATTTTCATTCCCTTTCTACATAATAACTCACTCAATACTCCCCCTCAAGTTGGTGCATAGATATCACACATGCCCAACTTGATAAGTGAGTCGTCAAAACTTCTACTACACATGACATGAGTAAGAACATCTGCAAGTTGCTCTTCTGAATTCACAAATGGAATTGACACAATCTTCTCTTCAAGCTTCTCTTTAATGAAATGTCGATCAACCTCGACATGCTTAGTCCTATCATGTTGCACTGGATTCTCGGCTATCTCTCTTGCCGACTTGTTATCACAATACAATTTCATCACCTCTTCCTATTTAAAACCAAGACCCCAAAGCAACTTTCATAGCCAAAGAATCTCACACACACTATGCGCCATACCCCTATACTCAACTTCGACAGAAGACCATGACACCACCTTCTGTTTCATGTTTTGCCAAGTAACAATTACCTCCAACAAATGTAAAATACCCAAACGTAGACCGTCTATCAGTCACAAAATCTGCCCAATCAGCATCAGTAAATCCCTCAATCCTCATATGTCCATGGTGCTTATGCAAAATCCCCTTTCTCGGGCAAACTTTAAATATGCCAAAATTTTCAACACTGCCGTTATGTGGTCCACACTCAGTGAGTGCATAAACTGACTAAAAACACTCACTGCATATGGAATATCCGAACAAGTATGAAACAAATAAATTAGTCTCCCTACGAGTCTCTGATATCTACCTTTGTTAACCAATTTCTGATCTAGATAAATCCCTAAATAATGCTTCTCTACAATACTAGTGTCCACAAGTTTACATCCAAGCATGCCTGTCTCCTTCAATAAATCTAGAACATATTTATGTTGAGACAAGAAAATACCTCTAGACGAACTAGCTACTTCTACTCCAAGGAAATATTTTAAATCTCCCTAATTCTTCATCTCAAACTTGGTGGCAAGGCTCTGTTCCAATTTCAACACATATTCCAAATCATCAATTGTTATTATCATGTCATCCACATAAATAATTAAGGTTGTCACTTTACCACTTCTCCGTTTTACAAACAACGTATGGTCGGAGTGACTCTGGTAATATCCAATCCTCCTCATAACTTGTGTAAATCTACCAAACCATGCACGAGGTGATTACTCAAGCCCATAAATTGACTTTCGCAACTTACATACTCTGGTTTTCCCTCCAGCATTATACCCCGGAGGAAAATCCATATATATACTTATTCTTCCAAATGCCCATGAAGAAAAGCATTTTTTACATCAAACTGTTTCAGTGGCCAATCAAATTTGCAGCTAAAAGATAAGAACACGTACTGTATTCATCTTGGCTACTAGAGAAAAAATTTCCTGGTAATCAACACCATATGTTTGAGTATAACCCTTTGCTACTAATCTTGCTTTATACTTGTCTGTTGATCCGTCAGCCTTATGTTTAATTGTAATGACCCATCTACACCCAACTGGTTTTTTTCCCTTCGATAGTTCCATTACTTCCTATGTATCATTCGTGCCATCATTTCTTCATCCATTACAACAACCTATTTAGGATCCTTCAAGGCTTCCTTAACTTGGGTTGGTACTTGTATTGTTTCCACATTATTCACCCATGCTTGACGTTCCGGTGCAAGGTTCTTGCGTGACACATAATTTGTTATTTGATACTTTACTTTTCCTTCAGGAGAAAACTTGTAAGGAGGAACACCACGATTTTACCTTGGTGGAAACTTATATATATTCACAACATTATTTGGATTAGTTACATGATCATCAATGGAACTTACCTCAGGGATATTCATAGAAGACACATTAGGTGGCATTATCGAGCTCGAGAGAGAGGGTGATGTAGGTTCGGCAGGTAGCACTCCTTCCCCTGATGTACTTGGTTCGACAGCAACTAGCTACTGGGCTATTCCAATTTCCTCAGCAGACCCTTGCCGATCTGTTGCACCTATTTTGGCAGGTAGCAACTGATGCCCTGTTAAGTTCTCGACAGTTTCTTGCCGAGACCCAATTCTTTTGTTGCCATTAACACATGCTCTCCCTGAACCACATATTACATTGTCTGATATTTCTAACCACCCAAGATCAGCCTGATCCCCACTAGTGTTCTCCGTCTAGGGATCTAAAGGGGATGGGATCAAAGAATAAAAATACTCGATTCAGAAAAAGTAACATCCATAGTCACATACATATGGTGAGTTTCAGGATGATAACATTTATACCCTTTCTGTTGGGAAGCAAACCCAACAAAGACACACCGAAGGGCATATGGATCCAATTTGCTACAATGAATCTTGTGAATATGAACATACACTACACACCCAAACACACGAGGAGTTAAGGTGTTGGTGTATACTACGGGAACATGTTCTATCAATACTTGAAGAGATGTACGGAAGTCCACAACCTGAGATGGCATATGGTTAACCACATACACAGCATAGGTAACGGCTTCAGGCCAAAACCGTTTAGGCACGGACGCACCAATAAGCAAGGCACACACAGTTTCCAAGATATGATGATTTTTTCTCTCAGCAACCCCATTTTTTGAGGAGTATGCGAACAAGTAGTTTGATGAATAATCCCATGATCTTGTAGAAACCGAGATAACTCAGAATTTATGTACTCTCCACCATTGTCAGAACGCAAAACTTTAAAATTAGAGGAATATTAAGTTTTAATCATCTGATGAAACAGACGAAACACATCACAAACCTCACTTTTATTTTTCAACACATATAACCACGTCATATTAGTGCAATCATCCACGAAAGTAACAAACCACTTAATTCCCGAAGTAGTACTAACAGGGGAAGGTCCCAACACATCAGAGTGTACTAGAGTAAATGGAGAAGATCTTCTATTCATACTTGGAGGGAATGAGGAACGATGACTCTTGGCTAAATTACATACTTCACATTTCAATTTTGAGTCTTCAATACCACTGAACAAATCAGGTAATATATGTCTTAAATAACCAAACAATGCATGCCTCAAACGACGATGCAATAATAATACCTTCTTAGATTACTATTAGGTGACGCACGAACCAAGTTAGCTCTTCTAGGAACCACGTTGTCCACATAATATAGCCCATCTCTCTTAGTACCGCGCCCAATGATCTCATTTATCTGAATATCCTGAAGCAAGCAAAATGAAGGATACATTAATAAAACACAATTCAATTGTTCAATGGCTTGGGGTACATACAATAAGTGATGGGACAATGACGGAACCAATAAACAATTATGTAAAGGAAGAGAGTGTAGGAGACACTCCCGCTCCAACAACAGCAGCAGTAATACCATTGTCAGTTGCCTCACACCTTCTATGAGGATCTTTCATGGACTGAAATAAAGTTCTATCATACGTCATATGATCTGTTGCACCGGAATCTAAAATCCAACCTGTATTTGCCATTTTAATAACACACAAAATGACAATCATAGGTACACGGCAATCACATCATCCCACAAATTACGGAACCACCAGTAGCAATCATACACGGTGCATAGTTGCAGAAGCACAACAACTGTACACAGTTTATTATTTAGAATTTTGAACGAAACCAAGCTCTTGATACCAAATAGAATTTTACGGCTTAATTTCCATGTATTCCATAATTCTCAATATAAGTACATACAATCTTTGTTACATAAGGAATCAATAAAGGACACAAACCTTCCTAAAACATGACTTTAATATTTACATTCCCTTTTTACATAATAACTCACGCAATAATTATAGAGTGATACCGCATCTCCACATCAGCGTTGATACTTCCACTCGAAATCTACCATATCTACGTCTTATATATAGTTGGATTAATATTTATTCAACATCAATTAAAAAAATGAAAAATAGTTGCGTAGGGACGACGACGTCGCCTACGTCACAACCATGGACATAGCCACCTTGGGGCCAGAGGGGGCAGACACTTATTTATTTTTTTGGGTAAATTACACAAAATTACCTCAACTATGGGTCGAACGACACTTTCATACCTCATCTTTTAAAATGACAATGTCATACCTCATCTTATGAATTTTTGATAATTTCAGACCTCCGTCAGTTTTTCTGTTAATTTATCTGTTAAGTGCTAATGTGGCTAGAGACGGTGGCCACTCACTAATCCAACTGGATTAAAATATAATTAAATATATTTTTAATAATTAAATATTAAAAAAAAATCTATAAAATTCTTCCCACCCGTCCCCCTCACCACCCACTATCTTTCGTCTCTCTCTATCTCGCCTTTCTCTTTTCTCTCTCCATGCACCTGCATCCCTAAAATCCAAAAACCCAGAAACCCTTCCCACCCGTCCTCCCCCAACCTTCCTCCACCACCCACCCTCTGTTTCTCCTCTCGCTCTCTTGCCTCTCTCTTCTCTTTCTCTGGGCAATATGCATCCCCAAAACCCATTACAAAGACCAGCTCGAGGAGCTGCAGGTGAAGGCACCTCCTTAGGATCGAAAAGGGTGGGTGGTGGAGGAAGGTTGGGGGGGGGGACGGGTGGGAAGGGTTTCTAGGTTTTGGGATTTTAGGGATGCAGGTTGTAGGGAAAGAGAAGAGAGAGAAACGAGAGAGAGAGATGAGAGAGAGTGGGTGGGAAGAATTTTATATAAAAAAAATTATTTTTTAATATTTAATTATTCAAAATATTTTTAATTATATTTTAATCCAGTTGGATTAGTGAGTGGACCCCGTCTCTAACCACGTCAGCACTTAACAGATAAATGAACATAAAAACTGACGGAGATCTGACATTGTCGCTAATTCGTAAGATGAGGTATGACATAAAGATGAGGTATGAAAGTGTCGATCGATCCATAGTTGGGGTAGTTTTGTGTAATTTACCTTTTTTTTGTTTGAAAAAATGCAATGCATATAGCAATCTCGTGTGATACGGCATTTTTGGATATGAAATCGAATGGAAATTAATAAATGAATGATAACATGATTATTTGTATAGAGAGATATTGGATGGTATTGGTAAAGAAGTTGTCATGCAACACTTTAAAAAAAAAATCTGTCAAGATATATTATAATATATATGTTGTATGAAAACCTTATGGATTAATATATGTGTTGTTTAGTAAATTCTTTATCTTCTTAATTTATGACTTTGTTGTTTGAGGACGCCCCTATCCATATAGATTTCTGGCTTCGTCCCTGGTCGCAGCCGTTAGCGACAACGACGATGATGTGGGGGGTCATCGCAGTCAGGGCCCCAGCAAACTTTGTATGTGGGTAGCCGGACCTTGAGAGCCATGCCAACTGTGACTCCCTTGGTGTACCCGATAATAGACGCAGGAAAAACGAACCGTCTGGCGGCATCTAGACTGTGTGAGTCTCATGACCGTCAGTGTATCTAGGGGAGCGGTACTCCATGGTCTTATTCATCTTGTCATTAGTGCATTCAAATCCAGCGTTGAAGAAATGGGTGCTGATGTGAATGATAATCAACATCCCCTTCAACTCATCGGAGAAGAAACTAGCTAAGGCAGTTATACAAAGAGTTAACTAACAAACTACTTAGTGAATGATAGTCAATGTCCTCTTCAACCTCAACTGGGATTTCCAAGCTTGATATTGTAGGAATGGTTATGAAGACCTTTTTACAAAAAATGGATCATTGCTCCAATTGGGTTAATGACACACCCCGACCCGGAATGTCCACCATAAAGTGTAGTGATGTGGAAAATGTGAATAAATTTAAAACCTAAATGTGCCTAAATACAAAGTACGCTAGTGAGCGGGAATGAACCCATATCACACATGACGTCAAAGCATAAGTAAAGTATAGTAGAGTGTGTAAGCATTATACCCTCAGAGGTAGCCACCTACGCTGAGATTCGCCAAGAATCCTCGTCGATACAATCGCACAACAGTTAAAGCGTGGAGGGGCGAAAAACAGAAAACGTGAGTGGGCAAAAATAAAGCTTTTGAAAACCACTTATCTTTCCAAAAGTAATAACCCTTCACCGTAAAACCCGTACAATTTCCCAGAAAGTAATAATACATACGTGTATAGAAATCATACTCAAGAATAGTGAAAACCAAGTATATGCCATGTCAAGTATCTCAGTAATAAATATGTAAGCCAGGTGAAATAACTTAATGTAAAATGATATGTCAGCCGGAGTCACCTAACGTGACCTGTACGGTTGAATCTATACCTCATTAATATATTCCTGCACACGAGTTGGAACCACCTAATGTGGTATGTACGACAGGCTAGGTGTAAATAGGTACGCTCAAGTGCTACGATCATGTGAAGGCTGTGCGAAGTATCGTAAGTCACCTAAGAGTCAGAACCACCTAATGTGGTCTGTACGATAGGCTAGCACTTGCCTTGGATCCAAGGTGAGCGTGTGGTGCGGGAGGTGAATGATCACGTGAAGGCTAGGCCCTGGCCTCGGGCGGAGCACTAACACCGAGGTGTAGGATAATGAGTACTAAATGTATCTAATTAGAATCATATACACTGCAATCTCTATCCTCAACCTATACTCACCTGGAACTTACCTGAGCATCCGCAACGAACGCCATGCAACATTATGCATATCTATACCATAAATTAAAATGTGATGCATTTGACATGGCATTTAAAACGTAGATCCAATTAAACAGTTTTCTGGGAAAAATGTAAAGCGTATATACGTATATATATAAAAAACCAAAAACCCACTCACCTGGATTCCGTGCTACAACTCCCTAGCACACACATCAAAGGCATCACGGATGATCGGCGCCTAGAACAATTATCAAATCATGTCTCAGAAATCTTATCGATAGAATATGTAACTTACATAAAACACTTCCCTACGTAATTCGATCTAGAAGATCTGCATCATGGATTTCCAATCCCTTACTTCTAAAGATTCACATTATGCTTCTAGAACAACATCCTAAAGTTTCATTAGGATCCAACGGTTGGATCTCCGCTAATTACAAATTCAAGTGGCGGTTAACGTTTTATTTTGTCAATTTACAAATCCAATTCAGAAAGATTTGTACGTCAGATTCCCGATCCGTAAGTTCCTATGGTCCTCAAATATTACGTACTAATATGTATTAAAGTTTGGTGACGATCCAATGGTTGGATCGTCAATTCATACAATGATGTCGGGTTTGGATTTTTTTTCCTTCTCGCGAAAACTTGCATTTTTGCAGGTTGAAACGTATGACTCCCAGAGCTCATTTCGAGCTCAATTCTCAACCAAAATCCATGATTCAAAAACCTAAGTAAATTTAGGAATGCAGAGAATTGATCTATACCCATTTGGGGTCGTGTCATGACCGAGTTTGCCGGAAAAGTGGTTTGAAAGTGGCCAAAAGGCCATGGGTCCAAGATTTCCAGAAACTGGAATTTTTTCTCAACTTTCCTAGCTAGTTTCTAGTTCGATACTTAACCATTTGCTGTGTTCTACCTATGTATTTGAAACTTGTAATGAGTAGACTATAATCATACCATAATGGGGAGAAATTGTGGTATGCAACGGCCGAAAAAGTGATCTAAAAGTGGCTCGACGACTACGGTTCATTCTCCAGAAATCTGGATTTTTCCCCAAGATGTGATCTGCATCAAATCACCTATAAACCTCATATTTAGGATTAGAAACATCACCATGGGATCAAAACAAGGAAGATTTGAGATTGGGGGTTTCCAAACTTAGCTTGGTTGTGTATCGAGGGAAGTTGCCGTGAAAAATGGCAAGTGAGGGTGGTGATGGTGGTCCGTCGGGAGAACGATGGTGGTTGTACGTTTTTCCACCATAAAATGGTGGTGATGATCACGGTGGTTAGATGATTGAGTCTGTGCAGTGGTTGTAGCAAGAAAGTTCGAGAGGGAGAAATGATGAGTGATGCGAGGAGAGATGAGAGAGTTCTCGAATGAGAGATCACATAAGGGAAAAGAAAAAGGGCGCCAGAAATGGGGTGGTGCTACTTGTCAATCATGTGGTGGTCCAAAGTGAAGAAATATCTCCATTTGTGAACTACCAAAATAACCTTACATTTCGAATTCCATAATATCCCCGTTTTTGCTCCAATTTCAAATCTGCTTGTGCCCTCGTGTTCGTATCGTCGAGTAGTATACAAATACGCTAAAAGAATGAGTCATACACCTCTCTAACCAAGGGTCAACGAAGGTCAGAATCTTTGCCTCAATGGGCATTTTCATAAAATCACTAATTTAAAATTTATAAAACTTAAAATTAGGGACGGATCGTTACAGTTAAAGTTGAGGGACTATTGCTACATTTTTTTAAGGCAGTTATAAAAAAGTTAACTAACAAACTGCTTAGTGAATGATAGTCAACGTCCCCTTCAACCTTAGTTGGATTTCCAACCTTGATATTGTAGCGATGTTTTACAAAAGAATGATTATGAAGACCTTTTACAAAAAAAATGGACCATTGCTCCAATTGGGTTAAAGTTGAGGGACTATTGCTACAATTCTCCTTTTTTTAAAATTTTTTTTATTGTTATTGACACTAAAAATTTAATTGTGCACTTCAAATTTTCTATATTTAGAAAGAAAATAATTTCATGAGGAGTGCATAATTAGATTTTTAAAGTATCAACCGTAATTTTATTTAAGAGTCTAAATAATATTTGCAGCGAGTATATTTAACGTCCTCAAAATTCATACAATTATGCATTATTCATCTGGATTCACGTCAATTGTTTGAGGAGCTGATTTTATACACCATTTATAACTTCTCATACACCTATTGTATCTGTTTGTACCATACTTGACCAATCCCGAAACTACTGAGCACCGGTCAACATTATACCGTCAAGGATCCACAAGAATCTCCCTCCAACCAGGAGGCCAATCACAGGGCGACACGTGTCAACAT
>JADOBS010302720.1:0-15064 GCA_015708375.1 Cydonia oblonga | reverse complement strand
GGACGTAGCCCAAACATTGGGGTGAACCACGATAAAAGCCTTGTGTTCTTTGTGTTCTTGAGCGTTTGTGCGGATTCACGGTCGGATTTACGTTGTTCCAAGACCGCCCCGGTTTTGTGCATCAACACACATAATACAATAAATAGTGATTAACAATAAGCTTGCCCTTCATTAAACATACACAATAAGTATTCCACAAGATATTACATCAAATGAGTGGCTTTGTGGGCATACTTCCAACATCCATCTTTGTAGGCACATTGGCAGCTGAAATATGTGATCTTGTCACTTGCGCTAGATCTGTGAAAGCATCTGGCATGCTCTGAGCTACGCTCTGGAGATCCAATATATGATGCACTTTTGTTTCAGACTGAGCAATGCGGGGATCTAAATAAGACAAAGTAGGAGTCATCCATGACAATTTGCGTCATTCTTCAGGATGTTGTTATTTGACAGGGTGGCACAAAGAAAGAATAGAGAGATAGATGTGTTTGTAGAGTTGTGCAGGGGATGTTGTTATTCCCCCTATGCGGTGGTTTTATTTATAGTAATAAGGGAGGGAAGAATCCTTCATATCCAAGGAATTCAAGTCCTAATAGGGAAGAATAACTAGAATTAAATCTAATCTAAGATTTACACAATCACACTTAAATACAAAGTTTATAACAATCATGTATTAATAAAGATACAGCTATTAGCTCTGAGAAAAGTCTATGTTTTATGATTACTGATGAGTCGATTTTATACTATATATTTTCTTCTATTCTTGGTATATTTTGATGATTATTTTGGTGAGATTTTGATGCTTTGTTATGTATTTCAATGTTAGACATGCAAATCCATTTTGAGCATAAAGTAATCAAACGGTGGAATTTTTGAGTGATTCCAATTGAAGAGGGTTTGTGAGTCGATCAAAAAGGTTGTGTCATAATTTCAAAATTTTATTTGACGCATCTGACAATGGCTAATTAATTTATGTCCAGTGCGCGGTACTGGTAGATTGAGTTGCAGGTTGTTTACTAGGTTTGGGTTGGAAGATGATGCTTTTTGGACTTAGGCTCCTCTTGGTACTTGGAGAGCACATCCTAAACTTTAATTCAAGTCATTTTGGGCCTGATTTGCAGCCCTGAAGGTTCGAAAATGTGGCTAATTATCTGTTGGGCAGATTTGCTACCTATATTTGGATTGTGATTCTAAGTTATCCTTTTATTATTTTGTTTCCTAGTTTTTAGAAGATCTTTTCTAGGAAGGATTTTATTTTTTAGTAATATAAATAAAGAGGCTAGCCATTAAGGTTCTCTATGCGACATTGAGAGAACTTGGAGAAGCTCTAGTGAATTGCCGACTTTTTACCTACAAGGTGTTTTCACTATTTTTCTACTTAGTGATCTTTTCTTTTGTTTTTATAATGAGTATGCCTAACTAATTTCTTTTGATAGGGCGAGGCCATGAGCCTTAGCATGAATATGTGATTTTATTAATTTTCTTATGGATGGATGGATGCTGGCTATGAATTAGTAATCACTTGTTTAAACTATCTAATTGACTTAATGATTGGCCACCACTAGGATATTAGACAAGTAATTTGATGCAATTTCTGTTGGAACATCAGCTTGGAATTGAGGAGGGCTTCTTGTAATTGATAATTGTAATTTCACTTAAGGCAAACATCACGCTCTTAAGGGTTGCATGATTTTACAAAAGATTTTCACAGAACTTAATGAATCTTGCATGTTTATATTTGATCTGAACATCATAGACAAATTGCATGTTAGATATATGTTTTCGCTTGAACATCACGAGGAAAATATGCATTAAGAAAACCTAACATTTAAAGCATGTATGTGAAAATTCATAAGTAATTGGTAAAATTCCATATGATTGTTAAGGGTGACAGCTAACCCCTAGTCTTTCCCATAATTGTTTTATTCTAACAAAAAAAAGTTTTTCTTTCCTTCTTGTTGTAATGTATTTTATTTGACAAGGGGAAGGGGGCTGGCAGCAAGAAGAAGAGAGATTGAGAGAGATGTGTTTGTAGAATTGTAGGGTAATGTGTGTGTTATCCATCCTACATGGTGCTTTATTTATAGTAGTAAAAGGAGAGAAAAAATTCCTTCATCCCCAAGGAATACAAGTTGTAATAGGAAAGGATAACTAGAATCAAATCTAATCTAGGATTTACACAATCACATATAAAATAGGAAAGTTTACAACACTCCCCCTTGAGTGTGTAAATACACAAGGAAGATTTAGCATCATGCAAAAGTTGAGGAAGTCGACTCGTCGACACTGATTCTAAGGAACAAAGCTTATTCTCAATAAGGTAAGAACTTGTATAAGTAAGTAAGTCTCACTAAAAAACCCTATGGCTATGGCAAAGACCCGAGGAGCGACAAAATCTATAGTCTGAGGAAAAATGCGTGAGAAATGCAAAGTCAAAAGAAACATCTACGGGACGTCATCAAGGATATGACCAGCCTAAGGTGGGTGCCTCGTTAAAACCTAGTTAGGTAGCAAAAACCCAGTGGGAAAAATGCTTCTAATCATAGGGGAAAAGAGTACATTAAGATCAAGCAAGTACTCTTCAGGATACTTCCCCTGAGTTTGACACAATTCCAAAGAGAAATAGCAATGTTACAACTTAGAAACTTTATGCATACCAATTCCTTGAACAACCTTCCGAAACATCGTATTCGACATTGATTTGGTGAAAAAGGTCGGTTAGATTGTCTTGTGAACAGATTTACGTGACTTCAATCTTCTGATGCTCTTGTTGTTGATGTGAAAAGAAGAACTTCGGTGTAATGTGCTTGGTGTTGTCTCCTTTGATATAACCCTTCTTGAGTTGTTCGATGCATGCTACGTTATCTTCAAAGATCGTCGTCGGGACATCAACGACCGGGTAAAGATCGCATGAGCTTCAAATATGGCCCACTACTACTCTCAACAAAAAGCATTCCCGAAAGATTGCAATGCCTCCAATGGTAAAGATATAACCCATTTAAGAATACGTCATGTTCGGATTAAACAAGTATCATGCGTCAACATTACCAATAGGCAAGAATCGACTCGAGAAGCCGAGGGTGCAGCATCACTCGAGGATCCATAGGGATAGAACAAGCCCGAATCTATAGTAGATGTTGGAAGTATGCCCACAAAGCCACTCATTTGATATAATAGCTTTTGGAATACTTATTTTGTTAAACTATTTTATGTTTAATGAAGGGCAAAGCTTAATGTTAATCACTATTTATTGTATTATGTGTTTAAGCAATAAGGGAATCCAAGGAATGTATTTAATCTAAGAGAGAAGTGATCTAAGTAAGTTAGATTAACGAGACCTTTCTCTCATGTTCACTCCTAAAACGTTCTAGCCATAGGATTGCCAATTGGGCATTCACAATCCGCTAAGGTTAGTATGTGTTATGTTAACTCAAGTGTGAGTATGACTAATCTCAAGTCATTTAGTGTTGGACACTAAGACAAGCACATAGGTGCTCAAAAGGTAATTGAGTACACTGAACAACGATTAAATGAGAGTTCGAACATACATGTCAAGTAAGAACTCATACGTTGCAATATGCAAAGTAGTCCTTTGACTCGAGGCATCATAGATGTTTAATGGTTAGGTCCTTGATCTTTGATCATGTCAAAGGCATTCTATTGAGAGTGTCCACGACATTGTTGGGGTCAAGCTATCTAGTCATGTTGGCATATGAATGCACAACAAGGGTTCTCTAACCTTCCATGGTGGAGGGAGAATGCTCTAAGATATGATTACAGAGTTTTTGGCCAAAGCATACGAATATGACTTAGGAACTTTGTTCCAAATCATATTCAATTGAATCATATAGAGAAGTATCACATTGGATAGTAGACATGAAACAAACTATCACTCAAACAATGTGATTAAGAGTATTGTATTAGAGAATGATTGTATTACATTGTAATTGTAACTGGATAGGTTCTCCAACTACTTTTACTTAGCTTGGGTAACCATGACATATTGCTAGGTGTCACTCATGGTTTGTGGAAGTCCTGAAGATTAGCAAACACTAATCTTCATCAAAAGGAGAATTGAAATGTTGTTTTAATTCACAATCGATCTTTAAGAGTAACAATCGCCCACTGTCTCGCTAAATGAAACCTAATGGATCGTACACCGAGTAAGGATGAATGTGAAGATATAAAATAGATGGATAAGAAATTAAATGGTTTAATTGAGAATGGTCAAGATTAATTAATTAGTTCATTAATTGTACGAAAGGTTCGTATTGGGCTTTTAAGTTAGTTTCGGGTTTCGAGGCCCAAAAGGGTGTTTGGTCCATAAGGCCCATTGAGTTTATGTTGTGTGACAACTAAAACTAAATGGAAAAATAGCCCAAGAACAAAGCTAAAACCGGCCATATTATGGAGAGTGAGTTGATTGACTTATTACAAGTTTGCCATTCACTTGTGAAGTGGTATAAAGGCAACTTTATAGCCATTCCCTCATAAGGGTTTTGTTGAGGCAAAGAAGAGATACATTTTCTCTCCTTTTTTTCTCTATAGAGGCCGGCCTTCCTAGGGGAGTTTACTAGCATCTAACTTCCTCTAGGTAATCCATCTTCTCTTCACACTACAACTTTGGTGTGGAGACTTAGAGGTACCAAACCTTTGGTACTTTTGGAGTTCCTTTCGTCACATCCTCAAGGAGCCAGAGGAGCATCAAAAGGAAGGAAAATCACAAGGAAGATCTAAGGAGCTAGGAGGTGACTTGAAGGCCCTCCACTTGGGTGAATCCCTTCTGTAAACAAGGATGAGCTTCAAGGGCAATGAATCTCAAAATCCTTTCTTCTCTTGAATGTTGTTAAAGAGGCTTATGGTTCACCATTCACTAGGCTTTGAAAGTCATGGGTTTTAGAATTATTTTTTAATGCATGCCTACTTAAAGTGTTATTAGTTTGCATATGTGTTCAAATGTTCTCACATGTTCTTAGCTAGGATAAATTTTTTTCCTTTAGTACCCTTAAGCCAGTTCAGTGTCTGTGTGTTGGTGCATTGATGAGTCGATATTATACCATATATTTTACCCTATTCTTAGAATTAATTTATTGGTTATTTTGGTAGAATTTTGATACTTTGTGATATATTTCCAATGTAGGACATTCGACTTCCTCTAGAGCAAAAAGTAATCAAACGGATGAATTTTGAAGTGATTCTAATTGGACGATGTTTGTGAGTCTTTCAAGATAATTGTTTCAAAATTCCAGATTTTTCTACCAAGCCGTTTGACCGTGGCCATGAAATAAAGGCCCAGCGTGCAGCCTTCCCAGATTGATGTTTCTAGACGTTTTGGGTATTTTGGAGGTGAAGGTGGTATATTTAGAGGAGGATTCCTTCTGAGAATTTGTAGGGGACGTCTCCAGCTTTCAATAGAGACCTCTTGGGATCAAATCGGAGTTGATTTGTTTAGTCAAAAGTGAGATTTTCTAAGAAGTCTGAATTTTAGTTCAAATAGGAAATCTTTTATTTTCTGTTTTATGATTTTACTATGTTTCCTAGTTTTATTCCAAGACCTTTTAGGATTTTAATTAGAGTAGCATAAATAAGGCTTTTTTTTTAGCCATTAGATTAAGGAAAGAGGGGGACGCATACATTAATACTTTGCTAGGTTTTGAAGATTCAAGTTTATTTTCTAGGTGTTTTCTATCCTTTTTCTATTTCAATAAAATTCCTTTTGTTTTATGGTTATTTGTAACTAATTTTCGTTTGCTAGGGCGATGCCTTGAGCCTTAGCATGAATATGTAGTTTTTATTTAATTGCTTATGATATTATGCATGCATACCTTGAATTATTAATCATTGTCCTTTAAACTGTCTCTATATCTTAATGCTTAGCTACCATTAGGATGTTTAGATAAGTAATTGGATGCAATTCGGTCGGAATGCCACTGGGGAATTGAGTATTCCTTCTTGTGATTGATAGTTGTAATTTCACCTAGGGCGAATGCCACGTCTTGGGGGTTGCATGGTTTTTCAAAGGATTTTCACAAAGCGTCATGAGCCATGCATGTTTATATTTAATCTGAATGCCACAGACGGATTGCATGTTTGATATACGTTCAAGCTTGAATGCCACAAGTAGAATATGCATAAGGAAAACCTAACCTTCAAAGTTGCATGTGTAATTCATAAGTAATTGGTAAATCTACATAAGATTGTTAAGGGGGCGGCAGAATCCTAGGCTTTTACAATTTGGTTTTCAAAACGTTTTCTTTTGTTTTCTTTACTTTGTCAATTTATTTAATTGTTTTAATTTAAAATTCGTTTTTAATATTATAGGTCATAAAATCAACCTCTTCCAGACTTTGTTTTCAAATAATTAATTAAGATTTGGTATTTATATAAATTATTCATTCAATCCCTGCAGAAAACGACCTGCTTGAGCCATTTATACTGCAACTACCTTGTTCTCTTGCAAGTATTTTTAAGTGTTTTTATCCCTACTTTTGCAAGTGGTAAAAATACCTATCATGCATTACTGTATCTTGCCAAAAGATTAATAATGAAGGAGATGTCAGGTCTAGTGCATTGAGCTAAGTACAATAAAGTGCCTATCGCACTTAGATAAGGAACTTCAGGCTCCAAAATCTCTTCATCATCCTCCTTCGGATGGAAGAGATCTCATTTTGCATCTAGCGATTGAACGACCATAGGAGTACTCGAAGGCTTCGCTTTATCCTCATTTCTGGGTGTATTTCGATTGATGTATTAGGATTCCATCCAAACAATGCTCTATCTCGAGGCTGAGACAATATCAAGTCTTAACTAGATCTTTCATGTCAAATTTCGACTTCAGTGCACAACAGTTCTCGCGAGCTCTTCAAGAGTTCCGATAAGGTTTATGTCATCGACATATATTGCAACAATCGCAAATCCGGAATGTGACTTCTTAATCAACACACAATGGCATAGTTCGTTGTTCACATATCCCTGACTAGTCAAATACTCACTCAGACGGTTATACCACTTTCTTCCATATTGCTTCAAATCGTAAACTGAAAGCCTCCACCAAATTGAGATCGTGTTCCGGGGTTTTGAAATATTTGAACTAGTCAATGTAAATCCTTCGAGAACATTCATATAAATTTCCGTATCAAGATCCCCATAGAGATACACAGTTGCTACGTCCATCAGCTGCCTACTCAGTTTTTCGAAAACTACCAAACTGGTAGCAAAAAGTAATCACATCCATAATGGGTAAATAAGTTACGTCATAGTCAATCCCTGGGTGGTTTGAAAAGCCTTGCGCAACAAGACGAGTTTTGTAATGCACAATTTTGTTCTTCTCATTACGCTTCCGGACAAAAACCCACTTGTAGCCAACGGGCTTCACATGTGGAGGAGTAAGAGTATAGGTCCAAACACCTTATGTTTCGCAAGCGAATCGAGTTGGACTTGCATTGCTTACTTCCAGTTTGACCAATCAGTTCTACATCGACATTCATCAACGAAACACGATTCAATGTCATCACTCAACATGATCTCAGTAGCTACTGCAAATGTTAATGCATTGTTGATAATCATCTTATTTCTACACCACACATCATCTAAGCTAGCATAATAGACCGAAATCTCACGATTCTCGGGAGGAGGATTCATCTCTTCAAGGACGCTTCCATAATCTAGAGTTTCCTCATAAGTGAGATAGAATGAGTAAGCAATAGTTGGATTCACGGTAGGCTCTTCGGGACCTTGTGTCGTGGATTTCCTCTTCCAGGGGTGTGAATCCTTCGAACCAAGAGGTCTGCCACATTTTTTTTGTAGGGGCAGATGATTGGCTAGCCACTAATGTACGTGGATCACCAAGGTTGGTGCCTTGGGCTTCCAGGAGGGAAGTCCGTCGTACATTTGGTACATCCATCTTTACAGGCATATTCGTAGCTAAAATATGTGATCTTGTCACTCGCGCTAGATTGGTGACAGCATCTGGCAAGCTCTAAGCTATACTCTGGAGATCTAATATGCGTTGCACTTCAGTTTCAGACTGAGCGATGCGGCGATCTAAATGAGACAAAGTGGGAGTCATCCAAGATAATTCGTGTCGTTCTTCAGGAACGTTGACGTTCTTATCTCTCCCTAACGACAGAAATATTGTCTCATAGAAGTGACAATCCACGAAATTAGCGGTAAACAGATCGTCTGTCAAAGATTCTAAGTAACGAATAATCGAAGGAGAATCATATCCGACATATTTTGCCATCCTTCACTAAGGCCTCATTTTTGTATATAAAGGCGGCGAAATCGGCATATATACCACACAACCAAAAACGCGCAGATGTGATGTGTTGGGTTCATATCTAGTAACTAACTAAAGGGCACTAAATGGTTGTGTCGCAACAGGCCTCAGGCGAACCAACTTTGCTGCGTGTATTATTACATGGCCCCAAGCAGCGATTGGGAGCATGGTACGTATGACCAACGATCGAGCAATCATTTGTAAGCACTTAATGAAACCTTCTGCCAGGCCGTTTTAGGTGTGAACATGGGGTATGGGATGTTCAACTTCAACCCCAACCGACATGCATTAGTCATCAAAAGTTTTAGATGTGAATTCTCAAGCATTATCTAATGAAATAGATTTAATTAGATAATCAAGGTGGTGAGCCCTGAGCTTGATAACCTGAGCCAACAGTTTGAAGAATGCAGCGTTCCTTGTGGATAACAAGAACACTTGTGACCAACATGTGGAAGCGTCAACCAAAACCATAAAGTATCTAAATGATCAGCAGGGAGGGTGAATCGGCCCACAAATGTCTCCCTGAATCCATTGTAGAAAAATAAGAAGATTCGAACAAATTTTGTCATAAGAAAGCTTAGTAATAAGCTTTCCCATAGAACATGTTTGACATGTGATTCCTTGGATTAAACCTAAACTTCGAGTTAGTGGATGCCGGTATGATGATTCCGTAAAATATGCTTTTGGCCATATTCGTAGGAAGTTATGCACAAAAATTCAATTCCGTTTTCTACGTGGGTTTCGCGTAGTAATTGTTATCTCTAATGTCCTTGAAACTCAACAATGTTCTTCCGGAACATCAAGAATAGAGTGTCTCAGCAATGGTCAAGATTTCACCATTGGACAACATTATACGTGCCTTACCATTGGACAACATTATACATGCCTTATCGTATCCTTTTATCGGGTTGGATGGGCCTGAGAGGGTTGTTAGAGGTGCATTCTTAGGTATGAAGTTAGTGAAATAGATGCATTCACGCAAAACGATGTGCGTGGTTACACTATCTGCCAGACAACTAACTTCCCCACTAGTCATACCTAGAATGAAAAATTAATTTGAATCGGTCATATGCATAAAAGTTCTAAAAAAAAATATCAATTCAAGGTAATTTCATTTATTCAAGGATGGTAATTAATTAAAACTTAATATCCAAAAAACAAATCACCAACAAATAATCCAAACATAAAGGAAAATTGTTCAAAAATCAGCCAAAAAAAAAGGGGTTCGGCCACTAAGTGGAATTCGGCCCCATTGTGCAATTTTAACTAAAAAATTGTTTATGTCTAAGATTTTAATATGCGATAAGGGTGGTATCCTCTTGAAAGTCAGAAACCTCCATCTTTGTAGTCTTCAGTTCGTCCACGTGCATGAAGTTTGATTCAAACTTCTTATGACGAGAATGATATTCAACTACAACCTTTTGGGGAGCTCAGCAAACATGGGACCAATGGTCCTTTGAACCACCACAATAACACATATCTGCATCCATGGTTTTAGGTGCTTTGCCCTTATTCTTGAAGTTCGGGGCCTTGGGAGCGAGGTTTGAGCACTTCTAGGCTTTGTTTCCTCCCTTGGGCCTTAACATTGTTGACCTTCGCGGGGTGGATTCTAGCCACCCCTACCACACCTCTTATGGCTTTTTGGGCGTTGGTTTGTGCTATAATGTGCTTCAGGCACCACAGTCGCCCTAATAGGTCGAGCTTGAGGATTCTTCATCAATAGTTGGTTCTGCTTTTTAGTGAGAAGTAACACAAAGATCGAATCTGAGAACATATTGAGCTTCTAAGCTCTATATTGTTACTACATGACAATATTAGAAGCAGAGAATGTTGAATAGGTCTTCTCCAGGACATCCTCTTCTGTCAAAGTTTCGTTACAAAACTTGAAAAGTGATCAAATTCGACAAACTTCAGAATTATATTCATTCACAGACTTAAAGTCTTGGAAGCGTAAATATTGCCAGTCATGTCTTGCCTCAGGCAAGAATGTGTCATTTTGGTGATCAAAATGATCAACCAAAGCGACCCATAGTGCAAGTCGATCCTCCTTAGCAAGATATTCAGTTTGCAAGGCATCATGGATATGTCTTCGGATAAAGATCATAGCAATGGCTTTCTCAGCTTCGCCAACAGGGTTGTTTGTCTCTTCTTCAATGGCAAGATGCAAATTCTTTGCATGAGGTGGAGCTTCACATCTTGGACCCACTTGAGGCAGTTCCTTCTAGAGACCTATAAAGCAGTAAAGTCGAGTTTGTTCAAATTCGACATGTTCCTATCACAAAATAGATGGAGAAGATTTGGTTAGGGTAATGGAGAAAAATCAATCCATTCACATAGGAGTGGAACATACAGGTTCTAATAGACATGTATTGGTTTAATTTTGCAAGAAAAAAACTTTGGGTTTTCATGGGTGATGTTTTTAAATGAAAACTTCAGGTTTTCAAACAAGGCATGTTTTTAAGACATTTTAGGTTTCAAAATAATTATGTACTTCAGGTTTATCTGTTCCTACAGACAAACACAATTATATATACAGAAATATACGACAAGGATATGCAAATAGAACTTCTAGTCTACAATTATAATTGAATTAATTATTTGGACTTCAAGCCAAATTTAAAATGTGGGTGAAAAAATACAAAACTCATTGGGCCTAAAATAATTAGACAAATAAACTCGGGGCTCAAAAGAAGGCCTAAGCCCACAGATGGCTTAATAAAAAGGGTGTCGTGCATCCCAAGCCCAAAAACTTGGGCTGGGTTTGGTCTCGGGTCAAGCAAGCATGCAGGCCTATGCATCACTAGGTAGTTGGACTGGATGTGCAAGCCTAAAAAAATGAACGCCCGTAAAGGGCACAGCTAGCCTCTAATGTGGTGCAAGGAGGAGACGGTAGGAGCTGAGAAGGCTCGACTGCGTCTGCTGGCTATATCATCACCAAAGCCCAACGAGCTGGTCATGCAAATAAAAAAACCAATAGCACAGACAAGGCCCAACGTAGTGGGTGTTGTGCGAATAAACCGAGAGGAAATCGAAACCTGTTAGGGGTCGTGTGTGATTTACAAGCCACCCCAGCGGTGCTAGATATGGGAATTCACCAGATTTAGTCGTCGACGTCGCTTCAGGCAAAGTTTCCATGGTCAGTGCAAGCTATGGTTCGTCGGAGAACCAATTATTTGTCAGCAGAGATGATATCTCAACGTCGGAGGAGGGACAACTGAAGGAATTCAATCGAATTTGAATGAAAAACCCATGAAATTCTTCTGGAATTTCAAGAAATTGTTGGTGAAAATGATGGGTTTTGTCCAAATTACACAACTGCCGGTCGTGTTTCGTCGGAAAAATCGACAAGGAGAACCTGGGCTTCAGGCCATGGGTCGGGACAAGGTGCTTCAAATGCACGGTTTTCGGTTCAAGCTTGCAAATCTGGGTTTCAATATTGGGCGGGGCTCACTAGGGCGTCGCAGGCTGCTAGCCTGTGCTGGCGGCTTGCACGGTGCAAGGTCGGGGGTCGAAGAACCCTAGGTTTCCCAATTGCAATTTTTTCTATTTTCTTCAATTCAATGCATATACAATTCAATTTTGATGCATGTGGAATTCAATAATTTTAATGCATGTACATGTATTTGATGCAATTCATGGCAAATATCAAATTCACATAATTCAACAATTATGAATATAATGCATACACAATTTATGTAGAACTAAAATTCGAAAAACTTAAAGTTGGGTCATGCATTATTGTGAATGTTCATGCTGTCAGGGCTACAAAAATATCGAGATAAAAACAGTTGTTTTGAAAGAATGTGATGATATGGATGAACTGGTTTGATGCATAAAATCTCCTCATCAAATTCCTAAGCACAGTGGTAGGAGCGTGCTGATAACGTGTTGTAGCCTATTTTATCTGACAAGGTCAAGGGGGCCTGCGGCAAGGAGAAGAGAGATTGAGAGAGATGTGTTTGTAGAATTGTAGGGGAATGTGTGTGTTATCCCTCCTACATGGTGCCTTTATTTATAGTAGTAAAAGGAGAGAAGAAATTCCTTCCTCCCCAAGGAATACAAGTTGTAATAGGAAATAATAATTAGAATCAAATCTAATCTAGGATTTACACAATCACATATAAACTAGGAAAATTTACAACACTTCTTACTTTTTTCGGTAAATTTCAGATTCTTTACTTTTTATTTTTATCTTTTAATTTTCAAAATCAGTTTTAAATAATTAATTAAGAGACCTACAAGCGACCTACAAACAAGTGACAGATGCAGACGGTATAAGTAGCTCCGATACCATGTTAGAGAATCGTTAGACTAAGATTTGGTTTGGTACTGAGGTGATTCTGAAAAAAGCTGGTATCAAAAAAAGCTGGGAGCTTTTTTGTGTTTGGTAAACATTCAGCTTCAGCTTTTTTTCACAGTTTTGGATGAAAAAAAGCCAAAAACAAGAAGCTGCAAAACCTAGCTTTGAAAAACTGGCTTTTTTTCACATCTGTTTTACATAAAAGTTTATCAAACACTATAATAATGCTTTTTTTTTTTTTCAAAAGCACTTTTACAAAAAAGTTTACCAAACACTCTGCTGCTTTATTTTCACAACCGCTTATTCTCACAGCACAGCAAAATCAGTTTTTTTTCAAAGCACAGCAATACCAAACCAGCCCTAATTCTTAAGCTAATAGCTTCAGAGCTTCAGAGTCATGGTTTAAAATATGACGGTAAGACTCACTTCGGTATTTGGAGATATGAATCGATAAGTAAATATGACACATATATCTTTCCCGTTTGAAAAATAAACTAATTCTGTTTGTCCCTCATTGATGAAAAGAGGTGTTCTAATCCCAGTTTATAAACTTATGCAAATATGACTTAGCAAATTGAATTTAGACACATGCATGAAAATGGTTGAGACTTGGGACTAGCGAAATGTATTTTAAGCATCAAAAGATGGACTATTGTTACTTTTAAATTGTCATTAAAGAGTATCATCCAGAAAAGATAAAACTCCTCATGGCAGTTGCAAAGATTGTTTGAGAAAGGGTGTTTCAAGTCTATATAAACGCAGACTTCTCCACGACACAAACAGGCATGCAAAACCCCATTTACTATAGCACTCGTATTATATTTTCATAGAGAGAAATACTTGAGAAGTTTTCCAGATTGAAGTTTCTGGACCTGGGAACTTGAATACAATGGAGTTTTCTTGGTGGACAGCGCCTAAGGAGCTAGAAGCATCCGAGTAGAGATGAAATTCTGTTTTTCAAGAACATTGCAACGATCTGTAAGCCTCTATCTCTTCATATTATCAATATTCAAAACTCTCTTTTTATAATATTATTAAGTTTTGCTGCGATACATTACTTTGCTATCTGAATGCCTATATGTTAGATTATAGAATTTGTATCACTCGGATTAAACCTGACAAATTTCATTTTGATTTTGGGGTTGTTTGGACCATAAATAAAAATATAGAGCCTGCTATGGGGTCAAGTTATTTTTGATTACTCAAAGTCGTGCAACAATGACCCACCAACTTCAAAGCTTGACTTAATATATTCCCCTAGGGCTTGGACGACTACTCACTACTCTGCAACCGTCCAAGAGCTCGGACGTGACTCTCCTCGAAGAATGTCTGCCACGCGGGCGACAAGACCTAGAAATCTCTCGCTTCCTGAAATGATGTGGAACACGTCGCTAAACATATTGATGTCACCACAACAGTCGTGTGATATGCTGTAAATCTCAGCCGAAGGCCACCAACCATTAATTGTGGTTACGGTCAGCGTCAATGACCGGTCACCACTACTCTTGAATAAAATTCTCTGAGGGTTTTAAGGGGGAACTGATTTTTCCATGTGAGTTCTTGTTTTTGGTTTGGTGTTAGAGTATGCTTTCAGTCACTTGAATTGCTAGAGACTAGCAATAAGCTAGTTGGATGTGTGATAATTGCTCAAAATTGCATGTCTAATTCTCTTTCATTATACCCGTTAAGTAATTTCTCTAGTAATTTATCAAAATTGTGATGTAATATGGGTCAATGATGAGTGCATATCTCATTTCACCCTGAAAGTTATATTTTCTAATAATATGTTGGGTTTAATGAAAGGAATTATATAACTTTGTGTTGTTATGATCAGGCTAATGAATTGGACCAAAATCATGTTATAAATCCTTTGTTTTAATTTAATCAGTTGGTCTAATTTAATTTGACTGCCTGATGACATTGGTTGAAGTATATAGTTCACGTTTTGGAGTTTACAATATACATGTGGATTGATATTCATCTTATCTGGATCTTTTTGTCAGGTCATTTATTGGAATTTCTTGGAAGATTTATTTTTGTTTAACAAACAATATTTTTTGAAAAGAAGACGATATCATTAACTTGGGAAAGTTGACACTGTTTCTTGAATGGGGAGGTCCTGAATGACAATTAGAGGCTTCTCAATCCAAACTAGTTTTGAACCACTAGACAATGCTACCTTTGCCAAATGAAGGGCAATCCCATTATTTTTTGTTGAAATAGAAATAAACTTTGAAGCAAAAAACAAAGCTGCATTATGAATAACATCCCCCGCTAACAAATCCATAGTGGAAGCATGATCCACACAAGTGTTGATGATGGATATTTCTTAGGAGGACTCATTCTCAATTCGTACTATTGATGCACAAAATCAGCGAGGACTTTGGTACAACAGAAAGTATCGAGTTTGTGACCTTCACTAGATTGTTCCGGTCACTGGTGTAGGTAAGTATGTAAATGGACAGAGACAGGGAAGCAAACAA
>JADOBS010302719.1:0-15064 GCA_015708375.1 Cydonia oblonga | reverse complement strand
TATTGCTATAACTAATCCTACAATTAAGGGATTAGTTAAACCACAAATAATCATATAATTAAGAAATTTTGAATATTTACTACAATTTATAAGTATAAGGGATAAATATGGTACAAATTATAAATAAGCTTACGTGGAATATTAATTATTGGACCTATTTCAATGTAGTAGACTAATTCTAGTAATGGTTCACAAAATTGGATCTATATCAACTTATCCCTTTGTTTGTTCTATTATGACTCAAAGGTCTTAGTTGTGCCACTTGTCTTAGACTCATAGGTTGTAAGATGGATGGCTAGGATTACTTGATGTAATCGTTAAAGCCAAGCTCAAGTGCTTTTCACTCTCTCTGAATGAATGAAGAACATTCTCTGTTTTTTCACAGCTTTTAGAAAATAGAAAACTAGATTTTAATCCCTAAATAAGATGAAATTTAGAAAAATATCTTATATAAGATTAAAAATTGATTTTAGTCCATAGATTCTATTTAATGCCACCATATATATTCAATGTCTATTTTTTTATTTATAATTTTATGAATTTAAATTTTATGAAAATATTATAAATTTTAATTCTCATTATTGTAAGCATCTTATATAAGAAAATATTTTCGTTGAGATTTTTCGGTACACTTATGTTTTTGCGTATTTTCTTATTTTCCACTAATTCATTACAACATATTTAGGTACGAACATTTTTGTACACTGGGTTAGTATAATATATTTAGGTATGGATATTTTAGTACACTAGTTTAGTATAATATATTTAGGTACCGACATTTCGGTACACTAGTTTAATATCATATAGTTAGGTACGGAATTTTTGGTGCACTTATGTTTTTACATATTTTCTTATGTGTCGCTAGTTCACTACAATATATTTAGGTACAAACATTTCAGTACACTAATTTAGTAAAATATATTATGATACGGACGTTTAAGTACTCTAATTAGAGAAAGTTAAATAAAATTAATGAATTAAAATGTATATAATAATAAATTTAAAGTAATAACATTAAATAAGTTATCTATTAAATATAAAAACAAAAATATAATATGAATTTGAATTAAATATACATTAAGGATTAAAATCAATGTTTAATCTAGCACCAGATTTTTATTAAATTTTAATTTTTTTAAAAGATTAAAGTTAAAAACCCTTTTAGAAAATATTATTCTTTTCCCAAAACAATCCAAAAATATACAAACTCGTTTTGATATACATATTTTCTTTTTACATTCATAAATACAATATCTAATGAATTCTAACAGGAACATGTGATTTGGTAGACATACTTTGTTGTCGCTAGTTTATCACGTTACAAGCCTTTTAGCAGGATGAATAATTCACCATTTAATATGTGAAAAAGATTAACTGACAAGATAAACACCCCTAAAACTTTTAATTGATTATTAGAGAGAATTTCTCGTAATCTCATCCCTAATGAAGATTTTTTTCGACTAATAGCATGTTTATGTAACGGTAATTGTGACATCCCACATCGCCCAAGGGAGTGATCTTTAAATGTATATTCTCATCCCTACCTAGCACGAGGCCTTTTGGGAGCTCACTGGCTTCGGGTTCCATCGGAACTCCGAAGTTAAGAGAGTAGCGCACAAGAGCACTACCATGATGAGTGACCTACTGGGAAGTTCTCGTGTGAGTTCCTAGAAACAAAACCGTGAGGGCGTGGTCGGGGCCCAAAGCGGACAATATCGTGCTACAGTGGTGGAGCGGCCTGGGAAGTGATCCGTCCCGGGCCGGGATGTGACAATTTGGTATCAGAGCCTAACCCTGGCTGTAGTGTGCCGATAAGGACACCGAGCCCCTAAGGGGGGTAGATTGTGACATCCCACATCGCCTAGGGGAGTGATCCTTAAATGTATATTCTCATCCCTACCTAGCAGAAGGCCTTTTGGGAGCTCACTGGCTTCGGGTTCTATCGGAACTGGGATGTGACAATAATTGAAATCAAAACAGAGAATTGAACTATGGTTACGATATACTCTAGTGTTTACGTAATATTGGGGAATTAAAAAAAAAAAGTGTGCTATCCACACATCTCATTTTACTTCTCACACACCCCTTGATAATTTTTGTCCGTTAATCTTTTTCAATTCAGCCGATCTGAAGGCCGAAAATTAAAAAGGTGTGTGAGAAGTAAAATAGGGTGTGTGGATATCACACCCCTTAAAAAATAAAGCTTTAATAAAAAGAGGTTGGACTAATTTTAATTTAACCAAAAATCACTCTAAACTATTATTTAATCAAAATGGCTTAAAATTTAATTCTAAGGACACAATTATTCATGTATCAAGCCCTACAAATATAACAACTCACGGACTGCATTAAAAGCCCAAACCAACAATAAATATTTTTTCCAAACTTGCCCTGACGGAATCCAACCAAGCCCGTTATCTCTACTAATTAATAAAACACTCATTGTCAACCAAAATTCTATGAAATTACTATTTTAACCATCGAATCAAAACAAAACATGAATAAGAGATATAGGGCAGAAATGTAATTTCACACAACCAAATTTTGCTGTTTTTGTTTTCAAAGCCTCACCTACATGTAATCATAACATATCTCTAATTAATTAAAAAAAAAAACTTTCTACTCCCACATTCTCTATCACTCTCATCCTCTCTCTCCTTCTATTTCAAAAACAAAAATAAAAAAAAATTCTCACACTTTGTGTGTGCCCATATGCTAACCCTATTCAAATCCAACTGTAATAAAAAATTAAATTCCAGTTTCTTTTTCCATGACAAAGCATTAATGTCTACCTTGGTTTTTACACCCTCTCCTTCTCTCTTTTTTTGGGTTTTCTTCTCCGACCCTCTCTTCTTCTCCAGGAATTTGCATAAACTTGTCACTAATTTGTTTTCTGTTTTTGAAAATTATTACACAGATTTGAAAATTAACTGTGATCGAAAACTGAATGCACGATATACAATGAATAGATACAATTTGAGAATCTCCATGATTCTCACAAAGAGGATCCTCATTCATGTTAGTGCATTCACCTTCTTTACCTAATATAAAAAAGGTTAAAGTTGTACCCTTCTAGAATTTCCATATTTCACTGAAACTTAATGTGCTCTCTTTGTAATTGAATTCAACATTGTACGTTCTATTTCCAAGAAAAGCAAATTCCACATCAAGCAATAGTGTGGGTTATTTTGTTGTAATTCTAGAAATAGTGTGAGTTATTTTGTTGTAGTTTCAAAAATAGTGTAGGTTATTTTGGTTCAGTTTTCAGAAATAGTGTGTAATTTTGGTATAGTTCCAGAAATATTAGGTTATTTTGGATCAATTTCAAAAATAGTGTATGATATTTTGTTCTAGTTCCAAAAATAATGGTTATTTTGTTCTCTTTCATAAATAGTATGAAATATTTTGATTCAATCTTTAGAAATAGTATGTAAGTTTGCATTAGTTCCAAACATAGTTTGAGTTATTTTGGCTATGTTTCAGAAATAATGTTGGTTATTTTGTTGTAGTTTCAAAAAGAGTGTGGGTTACTTTGGTTTAGTTTCAGAAATAGTGTGAGCTATTTTGGCTATGTTTCAAAAATAATGTTGGTTATTTTGTTGTAGTTTAAAAAATAGTGTAGATTATTTTGGTTCAGTTTCAGAAATATTATGAGTTATTTTGTTGTGGTTCCATAAATATTGTGAGTTATTTTGGTTATGTTTCATAAATATTGTAGGTTATTGTGTTGTGGTTCCATAAATAGTGTGAGTTATTTTGGTTATATTTCAAAAATAGTGTGTGTTATTTTGCTGTGATTCCATAAATAGTGTGAGTTATTTGGTTATTTTTCAGAAATAGTGATACCAAAAATAGTGTGAATTATTTTACTGTATTTCCAAAAATAATGTCTATTTTGTTCCCTTCTAGAAATAATATGAGCTATTTTGGTTCAATTTTCAGAATGAGTGTGTAATTGTGTTGTAGTTCCAGAAATAAGGGGTTATTTTAGTTTAGTTTCATAAATAGTGTGAGTTTTGTTGTAGTTCCAAAATAGTGTTTATTGTGTTCCATTCCAGAAATAGTGTGAGTTATTTTGGTTCAATTTTCACAAATAGTTTGTAATTTTGTTGTAGTTTCATAAATAATGTGATATGCATGAAACAAAAACCCAATTTCAGGCACCCACAATTAATCAAATCCAAGAAAAAAAAAGTCCTACAAGAAAAATAACCAACTAGAAGTAATCAACTTTTGGACCTTTACTGTAAAGTTCTATAGCAACTGTACATATATGATACATTGTTTCCTCTCACAAAATTTTTTCTATGTAATTAGTTTAAAAGACGATTAGAATGTGATGATTCAATTCGAAATTAATTGAACGAAAGACTAAACTAGAGGAGGATCATTACCTATTTTGTGTTTTAATTGCACGAAAATACTAAACTCACCACAAATTAACATACATGCCTTGAGCCAAATATAATAACTTTACGTTTGAATATGAGTATACAACCGACTATTTAAACTAATAGTAAAAAACCAACTAATCTTTTTTTTTTGGTCGGAAAAACCAACTAATCTAAAAACAAAAAATTGGATCACTAACATAATATATAGCTATCTACGTGACAAAACCTTTTAACTTTTTTGCCTTTCGGTGGAGAATTCGCAAAGAAAATAACTTGGCTGCTGAAGAATTCAGCAGCCGATCCTGCATACACCTAATCACGAGTAAACACGTGTTTAAGTTTTAATTAAAAAAATCTTACGTGTCCATTCATGATTGGATATAAGTAGAATCGGCTGCTGAATTCTTCATCAACCAAATAGTGTTGATTCACAAAAGCTTCAGTCACATCAAATAAAATTTCTCCAAAAAGGCTAATACATTGCACAAGATAATGAGGACGTGTGTCCTCGTGTCCTGCTATTCTCCAAGGTACCAAGCGAAAGCGCCCCCCAACAGCTTGGCAAAAGTTGATCAATAATAAAATGAAAAATAAAACTAGCAACTTTTTATTAATTAAAAAAAAAGGGAAAAAAACAAAATGAATGGGAGATTGCTGGAAGGAGGTTTTTGACAGCTTAATGGGACGACTTTGCAATCGTCTGCAAGATTCAAGCCAAGGCTTCAACAATCATTGGACGAGACTTTTCGAAATGATGACGTCCATCGCTGCAGGTTGTCCTTAATAATCTGTGTTATTTACGACATAGAACGACGACTCGTGATTGCTGTAGAAGAGAAGGGATTGGAGGTGGGTGATCGAAGAAGAGAATGATTGGTGTTGGGCGCTGGCAACGATATCTCCTCTCCTTCTTTGAGAGGAGATCGTCTACCGTCAGTCATGAAGAAATGGGGGAGACACAGCATAGTTGAGATATCCATAACCAACAAAGGCTTGCCGTTAGGGACAAAATAGGAAACTCATTGTTTGAGCCATTTTAATTGGATTAGTTTAGTGTTGGGTTTTGTTCTAACTATTAAATATAGTTATTGCATGATTTTTAGTTAACATTCAAAGTTTTAAATAAAAAAAAGGTGATTTTGTATAAAATCAATAAAAAGTTATCATATTGACAATAGATCAACAATATTTATGTTAATTACAAATAGGCCAATCATGTATTATGATACTTAAATGAATTTAAAATAAACAATAATTACAAATTATGCCACTACATCTGTCACCCACTTGAACTGACACTCTTTCTCACATTTTTTTCTATTTTGGAATAGGTTAATACGAATTCAGACACTGCATTGCAGTTTCTATTTCCTGATTCTGTTTTTCACATTTGGATTTCGATGCTACTTTGTAGTATCTGTTTCCTGGTTCTGTTTTTTCCATCACTCATCATGAGACTCTTGATTTTTACATTTGGATTCAGACATTGCAATGCAGTGTTCGTTTCGTGGTTCATTTCTAACATTATTTTTACATTTAGATTCAGACACACTGCAATGCAGTGGCTATTTCCTGGTCTCTCTGTGTGAATTCCCCCTCTTGATCTCTCATTGTTATTATAAACTTGATTGACAACCACGTTTCTAGCCAAGAATCAATGAGATTAGCCATGGATTAATGAAACACAATGGCATATTGATAAGATATAACATCCGAACGACAAATTTAGTGGTTGCGATGAGATTTTTGTGCCCATTGCTACAACCGAAGATATTTTTATTGATGGATTTCCAAGTATAGATTCATGGCTTATATTGATTCATATATCAACGAGAGAAAGGGGGAGAGAGATTTTTATTGTTGGGTTTCAATTATGGATTCATGGCTTGTATTGATTCATCGGCATTTGGGTTATCTTCACGTACAGAAAAGAGAGGACTTTTGGAGAAGATGATCATGAAACTTTTTATGATTTAATTTGGGGGCAAAAAAGTAATTTTATAGCTGTTTATATGGGCTTGAAACCCATGTAACATTCTTCATTGGCCTATGCCTAATTAACAAAAATATTTCATTGATTAAGTATAATAAAAATTGACCATTGATATATGGTTCATTAGTAAAGTTTCTATTGACCTTTGACTAAATTTCCTATAAAAAAAAATTGGTGGGACCTACACAAATTTTGGAACCCAATTCCAAAATTTTGAGGAATTGGATTCCCTACATTTAGGTGGTAACATTTCTTACTATTTAATTTTGTAAACATGATTACAGTTTGTTACCTCAGACTTGTCAGATTATTTATCTTTCAGTATTCTAAAAGTAAATGGAGTAAAAGTATTGCCGTGAGAAAATTGTCAAAGTTAAAAGGTATTTAGGTTAAATCGCTTACAACCTTTATATTTGGGATCGTACAAAATGGAGAACAGAATACATCTCTCTCCTTCTCTCTCTCATGCAAAATGTCAAATATCTACCCAAGTCCTTAAATCAAAAATTTCATATTCATAAGTTTTCAATCAAAGTTATAGGCTAGCTAGGGATGAACTCCCTATATATGAAGCAAAGCAAAATATGGAGAACATGTACATATGTAAACATAGCGTCTACGTGTGAAATCAAAGCCATGCTTGCCACCCATTTGCTTGCACTTGATGCTTTAGATTTTCATGGTTAATCTGCAATCAATGATGATAAAATAAGAAGTCTAGCTATAATGCACAATTTCAAATATAAGGGTTGTAAGCAATTTAACCTAAATACCTTTAACTTTGATAATTTTCTCACGGCAATACTTTTACTCCATTTACTTTTAGAATCCTGAAAGATAAATAATTTGTCAAGTTTGAGGTAACAAATTGTAATCATGTTTACAAAATTAAATAGTAAGAAATGTTACCATAATCTTGTATTTCAACCTTTGTACTTTGAGACGGGTGTGGCGCTTGTAAAACTAATAAAAAAAAATGCCATTTTATTTCTATTTGAAAATTGAATGCAATTTGAATTTATAGTAAACTTTTGTATGAAAATAAGAGAATACTTACAGTATTTAGAAAAGTTGTTTGGTCACTATTAATCTTTTTCTTGCACCCATAAATTGTTTTTTATTTTTTTTATAATTTGAGATAATTAATTTGTAGATTTTTTTTTAAATTTTATAATTTTAGATAATTAATTTGTAGAATGATCTAGAGAATGCCATTAAAAATAAATAGGTAAGAAATGGTGTTGTACCTAATTTGTTGGACTTTATTCCAAATTCGTATGATGCGAGGAGTTGTTGAAGGCTTTAATTCTTCTGTAACCTTTTTCATGCGCCACCTATATATTAAAGGTATAATAATGTTGGAATTTCTTGTAACAAATTTAATAAAGAACTTAGAATACATACTGTTCATGCTTCTTCTTTTTCCACTTTTTGATAATCAATTGGCTTAGATCAGTAGTTTTTACTTCGACCGATATCTCCCAACCTGGTGTAAAAATAAAGACGTCTGTTTGTGATCTTATCAATAAGTAGTTCCTTAACGAAAGTTTTTTTTTTTTTTAATTTCCATAGCACACGTATGACACATTAAGATAATCAAAATTGAAACTCATAATCTGAACAAAATTAAAAAAACGCACAACAAAAATTTCAAAGGAAGAAGTTTAAAAAACTAAAATTACACCCCAATTCAAAGGAAGAAGTTTAAAAAACTAAAAAACGCACAATGAAAATTTCAGTAAGTTTGGCCGCCAGCTCGTTCACAGAATGGCCTAAAAAGTAGTACACTAAAATCACAAGGCTGTGCAGCCCAATTCCCTCACCGTCTCACACACAAACAATTCGGTTAATATAAGCATACTCTCTGCTTCACACCGTCGCTGTCCGCTCTCGTCTCATCTCCTTCTGATTGGTCTCTCCGTTTTGTTTGTTTGTTTTTTATTTTTGTATCCGTTACCCATTTTCTCCCCCTCCACTCTCTCTCCTTTCTCGCACTCTCATCGTTTCCATCGTTGAGAACGGTGAACTCTCTCTCCCCACTCCTATTTTCCTCTCCCCGGAAAGTCCTCTTCCGGCGAGGCCGCCATGGATCTGTGGTCCGTGCAGGCGAACAACATCGGCAGAAGCCCTTTTCTGCTCAGAAACTCGTTTTCTGAGAAACCCATTTCGTGGGGTTTTGTAAATGTGCGGCCTTCCTGGGTTGGCGTTGAAGATGGGAAGGATTTCGAGATTGGGGTCTTGAATTTGAAGCGCAGGATTTCGTCTAAAGGGTTTCGTTCTTTGGTTGTCAGAGCCATGGGGAAGAAGAACGATAATGGAAATTCGTCCAACTCTTCGTCTTCGTCAGGTTTGCTCTCTCAGCTGGAATTAAATTGAATTGCAATTTGCATGTGATTGGTTGCTGTGAATTTGACTTCTTTGATTTTGATGGGTTGATTTTGTTTTGCCTTGGTCTGTGTGTGTGGGTTGCGATCGCGGTGATATGCAAGTACTGTTTGACGTTTGAAATTTTATAGTTTTGAAGTTTGACTTTCTGGTCTGTTTGGTTTCCGGGGAGCTGGAGAGTGTAGATGTGGAAATCTACAGTCATAGAAAGCAGAATGTCCCACTCCCATATAGGATAGAGGGACTAGGTTGTCCATAGGCCATATAATTTCACTTGGGCAATCAGACTAGTTAGGTTCCTTGCAAACCTTTATATGGATTGGACGGACAAGATAAATTTGTGGTCTTAAAGCCGTAGTTTACCGATTTCTCAAGGAACGACTTTGGCAGATGTTGTGGTCTAAGCCGGTAAGTCGGTAAAACTAGGATAGTCATCTGTGAACCCAGCTCCTATGTGTTTGAGTCTGTAGTTTGATCCTGTTTAATTGGCTCGGTTTATACAAAAGTGTGCTTAGGCTATAATGGTCTTTGTTCTTTCTCTTATGTGATTGAGAAGTTTCGTCTCCTGGCTAGATAGTTGAATTTTACCCACATACTTCAAAGCAGGAATTTGTCAGTTGTCGAGGCTAAGAACTTGGTAGCGGATCATGAGTTAACTTGAACCGAGTACTCTGTAGGTCATCAGTGTCAATGACGTGTTTTCTTTAGGATGAAACTCTATGTTCTCTCAGAAAGGAAATGTATGTTTATAGCAACTTGGGTTTTATGGTTTCAAAAAGTCGAGCAGCAAAAAGAGAGATCTTCCTAAAATACTTAATCGTTTGCATTTTCTTTCTCTTCAGTTCCTCTTTGTGACCACATAAAGCCTTTGGGGTTTGGAACATGAGATTGAATATAACTAATATACTTGGTACCAAATTAGAATGGCAAAAGGGATGCAAAGTTTATGTACATGAAATACTTAGTTGTATATAATGAAATAATTCAAGATTGTGAAGATTATCTATATAAATTGGGGCTGAAGCCTTATTGTATTTCATCTCAGACCACTGTACAGTTCTCAGTAATTTGAAGAAAATTTTATACTAATAATATTCCAAGTTATGTTGGATGTTTGAGGTAGTGACAATTGTTTACTCCTGAAGAATGTAGAGTTTATTTCTTTTGGCTTCCTATTTATGATGCTATTCTATGTGTATATTTTAGCATCCGAGGTGGAGATATAGTACTGGTTTGGTACTGAGGTGCTTTTATAAAAAGTGGGTATCAAAAAAAGCTAAGCTCAAAAAGGTGTTTGGTAAACATTTAAAAACAGCTTATTTTTACAGTTTTGGGTAAAAAAAAGCCGAAAACGTGAAGCAGCAAAAATAAGCTTATTCTCACAGCACAGCAGAAGCAGTTCTTTTTTTTTTTTTTTCAAAGCACAACAATACCAAACCAGCCCATAATATGTGTTTTTAATTATGAATGTTATAGTTCCTACTCTTACAACATAATACTCCAATTAGAGTATGCCATGTAAGCATCCCCACATGTGATAGACAGTGATTGTCTGGTCATTATGTGGCTTTAAAATCAATTCTTGCTCATGAAGCTTTTAATTGGGAGTAAAATTTAGAATTTATCCCTGAATTGACACTCGCGTACAAGGAATGAATTTAAATTTTACTCTTTAAATTGGATCTTCAGATGTCAATAAATTGAGACCTATATTTATAATAGCTTGTATAAGATAAAAAAAAAAGGAATTTGTACATACCGTAGAGTATTACATGTTGTAGTAGCAGCGTTTCTGTAGATACTGTAGTCCTGCAAAGCAGAGTTGATATCTAGATTTCTTGGCAATGGATGCAACTACTAACTTATATACCAGGATGTACATCCATTTGCTATGTTATATTGAACCATAGCAAATGGATGTAAACTCCAGAAACCTGAATTTGAGTTTCTTTTTCCTTTTGGTACTCGAATCTTTCGGTTTAGCTCACCAAGTATATCTGCCCTAGCTTTACATTTTACGCTTAAGGTTGATTGATTTGTTTTCAACCCATGTTTGTTAATAGTTGACTAGATTTTTTTATTTTATTTTTATCCCCAGTTTCCAATAGTCAGGTGTAACATGACCGTAGGGGTAAAAGGTAATTAATTTAAATTAATTAGAGTGATTACGGCATGATCATCCACATACTAGTGCATGTTAAAACATTGTAACCCACTGCATCACATAGAATCGTCGAAGTCCTATCCTCACTTCTTTAAGGACACTAATGGTCTATTCTATTTCGTTTTACTCTATTGAGAATTTGAGAGTATGTTCTTTTCAAAAGAGAATCTGAGAGTATATTCTTGCCTTGTGCTGTAATATAAATAGATTGCTTTTCTTTAGTGCTAATAGTTGTATTATGCTTTTTCTATGTCATTATCTACATGGTTCTTTCTTTCATTCCTAAAAGTTTCCATCAGTCCCAAACTATTGTATTTGCTCTGCTTATTTCTTTCCTGAATAATTATTTATTTCATTTGATAAGCCTCTTGCTATTTTACTTATGAGTACACTACAAATATGACCAAATGAATATTACTTTTTGAATCCAGTTGTTTTCTTCTCCCACACTTATGAACTCTGTCATTATGCCCTCCGCATTACATGCCAATTCTTAAACCCTTCATGATAGCTAAATAAAGCGTTCATGTAATCAATGCTAAGGGAGCTGTTATAATTTAAATAACGAGAAGAAATTGTAGGAAAAATAGGTACTCAATTTAGTTTTCTTCTATTGAGAGATTTTATTTTGACAAAGATGGTAATAGAAACTCTATTGGAGTCTATACATTGTCCATACACTATGGTGATTATTTCAGAAAAAGAATTCTTTCGAAGCCAGAGCTGTAATCAAGACTCTTTTCAAATGATTCTTTATTGGGTCTTATTTTCAAATGACTTTGGGTATAAAACTTTCGTCCTCCATTTAATTCACTTTTCGGTAAAAAGTGAAAAAGCTGTAAAAAAAGGGTATGTGTTAGTTCTTAGTTATTTATCTATGGGTGTGTGTGTGTGTGTGTGTGTGTGTACACTTATCGTATGCGCATCTTCTCCTTATGTCTGTATGCACACATGAATGGAGGTTTTCAGCTTTCACATAATACTTACTTAAATTGAGCATGGTAAGAGTGATTTACTTGTAAATTACTCTTTTTTATTTGTTACAACTTATAACTACTTGCATCACAAATAATTTTTGCCATTGGGTTTACAGGAAATGGTGACGGCTCTATTCCAGAAGGTGATAGTGAACAAGAAAACTATTCTTCTGAAAACTTCAGTGATGCTTTATCCCAGAAAAATTATCAGATAAAGTCGGACTGGAGAGAGGTCAGAGCAAGGCTGTATAAAATAGAGCAGGTGAAGTTTTACTTTCCTGAGGGGCTAATGTCCTTTAAAACTAAAATGCATATTAATCATGTTCTATACAATACTCATCAATATATTTTCACTACTCTTCCCTTATTTAGTTAATCGTTTTTTTTTTCCAAGGTGATAATAAGACTAACTGAATTTCAAATCATCTTGTTATGGATTAGTTCACGTGTTATTGACCCTTTCAGTTTGTAGGTGATTGGTCGGTTTGCTGACACAGTTGGTTTCTCTAGGTCGAAAATTAAATGGCATTTAACAGTTAACACCCAAACGCACCATGCGACCCTCACGTACACTCGTGTTTAGGCAAAGAAAAACTCATCCATACAAACCAACCATATCACAAATATCATACGACAGCCAACCTTATCACAAATATCATATGACAAGAATACACAAAGCAAATCACAAATATATATTTGTCTTGTCTCCCTTTTATGCATTTTATTTTCTTTAGTGTTCTAAGTTGATGGTTACAGACAGCTTTGTAGAAGTTTTGATACCCTACCGTAGACTTCTTCACATCGGGTACTGGTCTGTGGCCTTTTGGTTATGAGTGAATCAGTCCATAAATAGTGAGTTTTCTTCCAACCTTATTTTGATCCTATGCATCCCAAGTGTAGCATTGATCAAATCTAATGGCCGGAGCAAATAAGTGCCCTTGTAAGTTTGTTGGTCCTCACATGGCCCTAACATAACAATTTCTGATGATGATCCTCCATTAATTCTCAAGTTTAACTGGAAACTTTCAACAGGAAGAAAAGGCTGAGTCTGATGCTCAGAACCAAGGTGGGGCACCCCACCAGTTGAAACCTCTTGGCCTGAAGTGGGCTCATCCTATTTCCGTACCAGAGACAGGCTGTGTCCTTGTTGCCACAGAAAAGCTTGACGGGGTTCGCACCTTTGAAAGAACCGTTGTTCTCCTCCTCAGATCAGGAACCAGACACCCAGAAGAGGGACCATTTGGAGTCGTTATCAACAGGCCACTCCATAAAAAGATTAAACACATGAAGCCCACGAATCCTGATCTTGCAACCACATTTTCTGATTGTTCGTTGCATTTTGGTGGTCCTCTTGAGGCAAGCATGTTTTTGTTAAAAAGTGGGGGCAAGTCGAAGCTTCCTGGGTTTGAAGAGGTGATCCCTGGCCTTTGTTTTGGTGCTCGTAACAGCCTGGATGAAGCTGCAGGGTTAGTAAAGAAGGGTGTTCTTAAGCCTCAAGATTTCAGATTCTTTGTTGGATATGCTGGGTGGCAGCTGGATCAGTTGGCAGAGGAGATTGAATCGGATTATTGGTACGTGGCTGCCTGCAGCTCAAATATGATTTTTGGGGCTTCATCGGAGTCCTCACAAGAAAGTTTGTGGGAAGAAATTTTGCAGGAAATGGGTGGCCAGTATTCTGAAGTGAGTCGAAAGCCGAAGCAGGATATGTAGCTTAATTTATGAGCCTATTCGTGCTCACTAAACAGAACCTAGTTCTAGAGTTTAAGCGAATCGTGCAGTCGATGTATATGTTTAAGCCAATTGTACAGAGAGTATGCTGGCTTTTCAATTAGTACGTCTCGTCTTGTTTCATTTCTTCCTTTTTCTTTCGTTCTTTCTTTCTTCTTGTACTTTTTTTCAATAAAGTTGTGCTATTTATGGTTTTTGTATACAAAATGTCCTCTCAACTCTGCTGAAGATATGAACTGCAGAAGTTCTTTGTCTGCAAATTATTTAGAAATTTTCCAGTTGAATCTAAAGTTCAGCACTCGTGAGCGAGCGATTGCGAGACAACCACAGATTGATATCGAGCGTGTTCTTATCTTACAAGAAAAATGAATCATTAAGAGAACAAAATTGTTATCTTACAATGTACATAAACAACATCCTTCTCTGTACTGTACAAGGCGAAAGCTCCAAACCTATAAATTGTCCAGGAACCAACAAAAAACCAAAAGTTCCTTCTCGGTTCTCATTTGCGCGGTACCTTCATGTTCGCTAGACCTCCATGCTGACATTCCTCATTGGTTTTCGTAGTTAACTAGCAAACTTGGCGGGTGCAAGCAGCTGTTTCTGGTGAGCACTGAGCAGATCAGCATGGCTAGAAGAGGCAGCAGAATGTCAATCGTTCAGGATCACCGAGGTATGTCTTTTATGGTCATCATCAAAGTCTTCATTGGTCCTGGCCTTTGTCAACGTGCTCGTGCTTTACGTACAGCATGCTGGATTTGTCTTTCGTGCTCTTTGAGCATGTCCTCAAGATTTCCCCCCGGAGGCACCAATGGTCCAGAGTAATGGATTCTGTTCTTAGGTACATAGCACTGAAACCATACAAATAAGTTAGTTCATTATCCACGACTACTGTCGTACGAGAAAATAAGACAACAATCAGAAAAGAATCTGAAAAGAGGAATGACAAAAGCGCGTATGATCAGTATCACTATAAGCGTGTGCAGTCTTTCGTAAAATACGCTCCATTGTGCTAAAAAGTCATGTCTAAACTTATTTTAACAAGCGGAACAAAGATTAAGAGATCATTAGCCAACACTACAATCCTTGATTAGCCAGCAACTTTGAAAGAAGAAAAAGCTTAAGAAGGTGAAATGAGTGCCGAAAAACAATTCCTTACCCTTCTGGATTCTTTGCTAGTCACTGTTTCATCTTTCTTACAGGAAGAACTTGATAAGTCTGCTGCAGCTTGAGGCATGTGAGATCTCTGCGACTTCAACTCTGGCCTACTTGTATAACCTGCTGTCTTATTCAATGATGATTCTACTGCACTAGGGTGGACCATTGAACTACAAAGAGAGTACCCATTTGGTCTCGCTCCTCCAGGTGGTTCCATTGCAAAGCCAGAGACACTATCTCGCTGGGGCGTGTACTTGTGACCTGT